>LR754740.1:0-27555 GCA_902729485.2 Mus minutoides | reverse complement strand
CCTAGTTGGCCATCATTGGGAGAAGAGGCCCCTTGGTCATACAGACTCTATATGCCCCAGAACAGGGGAATGCCAGGGCCATTACGTGGGAGGGGGTGGGTAGGGGAGCAGGGCGGGGACGCGGGAGGGTAAGGGAAAATTTCTGGATAACATGTGAAATGTAAATGAAGAAAATATCTAATAAAGAGAGGAAAAAAAATCAGGAAATTTTCAACACGCATAAGATACCTGTGTATTATGGGAACATGAATGAGAAAATGGGGGACAGGAAAGAATTATGGGACACTTCCCAGTTTTCTAAAATCAAAATGAAGTCTAATTTTGACTGTTCAAATTCCTCTATGAAGTAATATGATCATTTGAGTGAAAAAGGAATGAGGTAATCTGAGAATTAAGGAAAGAAATTGATATAATTTGAAGTAATATTTGCAGAAAGGAAAACATGTTCAGAACATCTTAAATGTTATCAAGTAGAGATGAAAGAGATGTTTTCCTCTTCTGAAATGTTAGGCTTTAATATATCTGGACAAAAATGGTTTTTATATTTTGCTAAATTCTGTAAGACATACTTAACAAAATATACATTTTAATTCCTGTTGATACTTACATTTCTATATGGAGAAAGAGAGCTTGGCAGTGGTAGAATGAATGAGAGTTATAAATTTTCCCATATACTTTAATCCTGATGAGAGCTGTTTATTCTCATATTTTGCTTAAGTATCCTTAAAATGGGGCTTATAGTGATTCTACAACTATTTGACTTCTGATTAAATTTGTGAACAAAACCAAAACAAGGGGAAAATGTAACAAATGCATAGTTTTAAAAAGAATGCTCCAGTAAAATTACTTGAAGTATCACTGACCATTTTGTATGATATTGCCCATTTTTAAAACAAATAAATATATTGTGAAGTCAAAGTGAATCTATAAAACGCTCTTTGAGGAGTTATAAAAAAAGCAACAAGCTCCCGTTTGCTGCTTTGTTGTTCAGTGCATTAAGTTGTAGTTGGGGAGTTATATGAGCTGTGTGCAACTAACCTTTCACAAGACAAGCAACCTTTTGTGCTCTGAAATTTCCTTGACTCACAGTGCAATTTCTGCACATGATGTATTATACCTATGCTTTCTAATCTTGAAATTCACTTTAGTTGCTGCACAGAAATATGGAAAGAGCTGGACCATGGCAAATGTAGGTACTTTTTATCCCCCTGGATAATGCTTTGAAGGATTTAAAAAAATATACTGAACACAGAAGGGTCTCTGGAGTCTACTATGTAGTCAGACAAAGTGTTAGATAACCATCAGTGAGTGAAGCAATATCAACTAATTAAAAATGAATGGGACTTATTTCCATTGAGAGAAGGCTGACAGATGAAGAGAAAGGACTCAAGGGCAAATGAATATCCAGGAAGATTGACCTGTCTTACTGAGACATGTTCAGGCTGTTTGACAGTCAGACACACAAGTGAGTTGATCTCTGTTCATTTTTTAATAAATTGACCTAGACCAGTTTTGAAGCTTTGTGTGTATTAGTGCAAAACTATGAACGGTGTAGAAATTCAACAGCATTTTAGTAAGTAGGACAGATTTTGAGTATGTTTTAAGTTTTTTGCATGCAAACTGATTGGAAGGGATGATTAATAGAAGTGTAAATAGTAATCCATGCCATGAAACCTCAGGAGGAGGGGAGGGAACTTGACAAGCCCTTGGATTTAGGAACAGAAATAAGTAGGAAATATGCAGCCACCATTTGAGACATCTCAGATGTGTAAATTTTAGAAAAATGTATTAAATAAAATCCCTCATGTGTGATTTCAGTTTAATTTCTGGTTATTATGTGGGATATTTTAAACTAAAGATGTAAATTTATATTTCAGGGATGCTATGACAACATAAGATTATTCCTATTACAAGATAAACATTCATAATTTAAATTGTACAAAATATGGATGA
This sequence comes from Mus minutoides, assembly GCA_902729485.2. NCBI lineage: Eukaryota > Metazoa > Chordata > Mammalia > Rodentia > Muridae > Mus > Mus minutoides. The sequence goes on along the minus strand of LR754740.1, from coordinate 25,602 downwards.
GAGATGAATTCTTTTCTACTGTGTTCTAAGAGTCGACATTATAAACATTCTGAGTACATGCTATGCGCTGAATTTTTTCCCAGTCTATTGTAGAATTTTTTGAATGGGCCAGAGAGAATTCATTTCATGATTGTACACATAATTACTGGCCAATTCCGTAAACACATGGAAGCATAGGAGGCAAGACCATCACCACATTCTTCCTCAGAGTAACTCACAGTTGTTGACAGTAATATAAACACAAAATAATGTGGGAAAAAAAATCTAAATAAAACAAAAGGTCCAAACATAGGCATTCGAGTTAGAATGTATAAACTGTTAAATATGGTAGGAGACATGTAAATGGCTATGAATCCATCTGAGAAAGGATTCATGTGCAATAATATGTTATTTTTTAGTTTATTAATTAATTATTTTATTTATATACAAAATATTGTCCCTGCCACCCCATAGTTCTTCTCCCCATCCCTCTTCCGCTTTACCTCTGAGAGGATACCCTACCTCTGTGTATCTGCCTTCCCTGGGGCATCAAATCTCTACAGGATTAGATACATCTTCATTCACTGAGACCAGAAAATGCACTCCTATGCTACATGGTACTGCACTAGCTTGCTCATCTTGCTTTCTTATAAAAGCAAGGACTGCTGGCCCAGGGATGGCACCAGCCACAGTTGGCTAAGACTTCCAATTTCAGTCATTAATCAAGAAAATGTCACATAGATTTGATTACAATTCAGTGAGATAAAATCTATTTTTCTCAGTTGAGATCTCTCTTTCCCAATTATGCTAGTTTTTCTCAAGTTGGCAGAAAAACATTCAGTACTAGTTGACTATATAATTTCAAATGTATCATTATGGAAGATTCTAGTTTAAATCTGTATTTCTTTAGGAAAGTGGGTATATGATATTAATAAATGCCAATCAATTGTGAATGTCAACAACTGCTTGCTGAGCGGAGCTTGACATTGCTCTCTCCTGAGAGGCTCTGTAAGTGCCTAACAAATACAGAAGTAGATGCTTACAGCTATCTGTTGGATTGTGCATAGGGTCCCAATGAAGGAGTTAGACAAAGGATCTAAGGAGCTGAAGGGTTTTGCAGCCCCATAGGAGAAACAACAATATGAACTAACCTCAAGAGCTCCCAGGGACTAAACCACCAACCAAAGAGAACACATGGTGGGACTCATGGCTCCAGCTACATATGCAGCAAAGGATGACCTAGTTGGTTATCAATAGGAAGTGAGTCCCTTTATCCTCTGAAGAAGGCTCTATGCCCCAGTGTGGGGGAATCGAAGAGCCAAGAAACTAGAGTGGGTGGGTTGGTGAGCAGGAGGAGGGAGGATGAGGAGGGGATAAGGGGAGGGTGTATTTAGGAGGGGAAACCAGGAAAAGGGATAACATTTGAAATGTAAATAAAGAAAATATCCAACAAAAAAAGAAAAAAAAGGCAACAGACAATTGTTCTTATATTCAGGAGAGAGGATACCTTAAATCAAAATGAAGCAAAATTTCCATTCTTTTCCACTTTGTCGAACTCTGATAGTATTTGACATTTCTCATTATGTAGCCACATCAGCAAGAACATGACCATTGTCATCATGTTGCCCTCCCCTCTTATGTGTCTGTCTAATGTCCCACAGATCTTTTGGAAGAACACTACCATTTTATTTAGTATATAGTTATATAATCAAAGATAAACTTGTACTCTAGATAATTGATACAAACATCCATATGTATGATTGGTTAGCAGGTTTTCTAGGATATGGAGGGATGAAATAGATTAGCCCATATTGGTTTTAAGAAAAAGGAATTGGTGTTAGGTGGAATCCCAGGGTCATTTTCATTTTCATTTCTCTAATCACTGATAACTTTGAACATTTCTTTAGTTGCTTCTAGGTCATTAGAGATTCCTCAGTTGTGAATTCTAGGTTTAGTTGTATAGACCACTTTTTTATACCCCATTTTTTTTTTTGGTGGTTAGCTTCTTGAGTTCTGTATATATTTTTTATGTTAGCCCTCTATTGGGTGTGGGGTTAGTGAAGATTTTTTCCCCAATCTCTAAGTTGCCTATTTGTCCTGTTGACAAATAGAGCATGAACCATTGGAGTTCTGTTTAGAAAAATGTTCTCCTGTTAGCATGAGTTCAAGGCTGTTTCCCACTTTCTCTCTTTCAAATTCAGTATATCAGGTATTTTTAATAGCAAAAGAAAGCTAAACAACACTTAAATATCTACAATTTATGAGAAAAAAATTTAAATGACACATTAATGAATGAGTTATAATCTGAAAACTTACTTCTTGAGAATTTACAAAAGGACAATAGGCATATTTTTCAGCAAATATAACTATCTGGAAGTTATAACTTAAAACCCCAAGAAGATATTACCACTATAGTGTTAAAAGGGATACTATGAACATGTCAAAAATTAGAAGATCAATCATATTTCTATCTTCCTAAAGCAAACCTTTACTATTAATATTACTTTAAAGTCAAAGGATGGGAAAGGCTATACCAAACAAATGCAGCTATGAAGCCAACATGAATGGCTACACTATTATCTGTATTTTTTTAAAGGTTAGAATTTAAGATGAAACTCATTAGAAAATGTAAAAAAAAAAAAAAAAAGGATACTTTGTACTCATTAAAGGAAAAATAAACCCATTATTAACCCTTATATACCAAACATAGGTAGACCAAATTTTATTATTAGATATGATACTTGAGAAAAACCCCAACATAGTTTCTGTGGGTAACCCCACTCTTCCAAAAAGACAGATCCCTTGTACTAAGCTAAGTGAAAAAAACATTGGAGTTAAATGACATTATAAATTAAATAGGTTGACTAGACCGCAGCATTTTACACAACCTCCAGAAATAGAAATAAATATTCTTCTGAGCAGCCCTTAAAGTTTGTGTATTATACACCTTATATAAAGGCAAAGAGGAAGTCTAAACATTATAGGGAAATAGAAATAATACTCGGTATTCCACCTGGCTACAATAGAATAAAGCTGCACACCAACAGCAATAGAAAATACAAAACAGCAATAGAAAATACAAAAGTTATGCACCAAATGACACATTATTGAATAATATAGTGTATAAAGAAATCAATATGGAAAATGAACAATCAAACCCTCATAACACAAAACCACAATGGAACAATATGTGAAACACACCCAAAATTAAAATTTTCAGTGCTAAATATCTATTAAAAAGGGAGATCCTATAGACCTCAGCCCTACATAAAAACAATACAAACAATTAAGGAAATGGGAGAAATAGCCTTATCTAGGGAAGAGCACATCAATTTGCTTATTAACAGTAAACAAGCAAGCCAAAACAAATAATATTATAGCAACTAAGTAGAACATATATATATTTAGTAATATAACTATTTATTTATAAATTATATATAAATATATAATATAATATAAATATACATTTATACATGTAAATAAATTAATTTAGTTTTATATATATATATATATATATATATATATATATATATATATATAAAAATAAAACCTACTAATATGAAAGCACAGCTGCATGATTAAAACCGACATATAATATAGATGTATTAAAAATAAAGAAACATGCTGCTCTCAAGTAAATATAACCAAGGGTAGGAGGAGTTTCATACAAATTTTTACCAGACCCTCATGGAATTAACGCCAGTGGTTGCAAATTATCCTAAAAATGTTCAAAATGGACACTTTAAAATTATTTAAATGTAGTGATATTAACATGTGTAGAAGACACACATGCACTTGCAGACACACACACATAAACACACACACACAGACACACAAACACACACGCAATTGTTAAAACCAAATAAAATAACCATAGTCTGTCTCTCATTTATTTGTAAGCTAGTTGGGAATAAGCTTAAATTGATTGTACTATTCAGTCTGTATAAGTGTAATTTCTAATGTATTGACTCTTTACTATTATCTTCTGAATTTTGATAATTCTTTGTATTTTTCATTCAAGGTTAATCTTTTCCTTTGAGATTGTGAATTTGTGATGCATTGCAGAAATAATGTGCTCTATCAGGTTCCCACAAGGAATATTATAAATGCTTTTAATGAATATAGTTGACTTGGCTGAGTTCATATATAAAATTTCCCAAGCAACAGATGGCAGTCCAAATTGCAGTACCATACCTTTGCCTTACCCTGCCTGTATGAAATCTGTATCATACATATGTGATTCAGAGATGAGCTACTAAATTACTTATTATTAGCACCCAATGAAGCTTACAAAAAGACCTTTACTTATTTATGTAATCTGACATATTTTCTCACATGGAATAACTATGTAATTTGGGTTAGCTGAATGTTTTAATTCATGAAAATATAAAGTTATACTCTTTAGATTTTCCTCACAAATTGCAAAAGTATTCTCGAGTATATGTATAACTTAATGACCCTTATTCTGTACCATCCCTTTTGGACATTCATTTGTCATCTTTGCCCTCAATGATTTGATTAACTTTTACAGAGTATATGCTTTATGGAGAGAAATTTTAATCTACCAACATGGCTGCTCTGGCTGGAATACATACGTGCCTTTAGTACACACCTTGAATCCCACACAATGCAGGTAAGGAAGCAAACTTGTTAAAAAGTGACATCTAATTGAAGACCATACAAAGTGACAATTCAAAGAAAGATTTGACAACATGAATCAGAGAGAGGATACTCTCAGCTCTCATCAAAACAGACAGGAAAGGAGGGCTATCATTGCTGATACCAAGAAGATGCTTGCAGACAGGAACCCGGTATAGTTGTCTCCTGAGATGCTCTGTGAGTGCCTGACAAATACAAAAGTGGATGCACACAGGCAATCATTGGACTGAGCACATGGTCCCCAGTGGAAGAGTTAGGGAAAGGACTGAAGGAGCTGAAGGAGTTTGCAGCCTCATAGGAAGAACAACAATACCAACCAAACAGAACCTCTGGGCTCCCAGGGACTAAACCACCGATCAAAGAGTACACATGGCTCCACATGCATATATATGTAGCAGAGTATTGTCTTATCTGGCATAAATGGGAGGGGATGCTCTTTGTCCTGTGAAGGCTCAATGCAGGACTGTAGGGGAGTGCTAAGGAGGTGAGGTGGGAGTGGATGGGTGGGTGTGGAAACACCCTCATAGAAGGAGGGAAGGGGATAAGGGGTTTGTGGAAGGAAAACCAGAGAAGGGAATAACATTTGAAATGTAAATAAATTAAATATCCAAGAAAAATTGAAAAATATAAAAAAAAATAAAATAATAAATAAATGTAATATTTAGAAACAAAACAACACACAACAAAAACAAAAACAAAAACAAAACAAAAAGAGCAATGCAGGAAAGTTCAAGGTCAGTTCTGGTCAGTCAATTGAATTTAGTGCAGTGAAGTTGAGTCAGTCAGAGAGAAATCAATGCAGTAAGCACTATGCAAGCAAATTGAATTCCTTCATGGGATTGTGCAGTTCAGTGCAGACCAGCAGAGGCAGTAGGAGACATAGAACAGGAATAAGCCAGAAAATTGCAACAAATTCCAAGAGTTAGAAAGAGGCTAAGCAGAGCAATTTAATGAGAAACATTCACATTAACAGTGTCTCTCTCTAATATACGTACTTTCATATATGTACTAGCCATACATTGTGTATAGATTAATGAGCTAGGGCTATATCTCCAGGTAAGTATCTTTTATTCACCCAAAGTAATTTTTGTTTTGAAATCTTACTGCTAAATGGACTCACCCTCTTAGGTTCTTTCTGAATGCTGGCTGGCTGGTTCAACACAGTTGTTCTGGCTCAAACTCCTCTCCAAAAAGACTGATTCCACCTGGCTCCCCTCGACTTCTCACTGAACTGCTCTGCTTAATAAAACTGACTCTGAACGTCTCTTTTCTGTATAGTCTTTTGAGCTTTCGGCAAATTCAATCTCTAAGTTCTCTGTCAAGTCTTACTCTGATTTGTTACTTTGTCCTTCAATTAGATGTCATCATTTGGGAGTGACGGTATGTAGTGAGGGAATCTCTGTATTCCATCAGAGGGATTAGAGTTGTGTTAATTTACCTGGGTCACAAAGACCTGGAAGATCTGGGATGTCATTCTTTGCTAGATCAGCCATGTACCTAGATAAAAATTCTTCTACAGAAGCTGTCTTACTTTTACTTCTTGTCGATGTGATAGAATACCTTGACCAAATCAGATTAGATGAAAGAAAAAAATAATAATACTTAATTGTTTCACAATTGCAGGTCACAATCCACTATTGTGGATATATCAAAGTGACAGGAACTTGAATCAGCCAGTCACATTATGTTCAAAACAAAGCATAGTACAATGTACCCAGGCTAGTAAGAAGCTCACTTTCTTCTTTTTTATGAAATCTAGGATACTCTGTATAGGAAATGGTGCCACTCACAGTGGGCAAAGTTTCCCAACCAGACAGCATCAAATAATCCTTTACAGGCACACAAACCCTAAGAAACCTTCACAAAGGTGTTCAATTGGCCATCCACTGCTAAAGTTGCTCATCATTTCTCACGATTTTCTTCCTTTCATGTCTCCCAAACTTGTCATGTATACATTTTTTTTTTTCAGTTTGCTAACTTTATTAACATCTGTGGCAGCTGAGCACTCTCTTCTCTGAGATGGGAAAATTAGTTGTCTTCTAAATGTATTTAAGTGGGGAGGAAAATAGTTGATCACTGATATTTACATAGCAATTTTATTTTTGTTGATTAATTTTTCAAAAGCATAAATTGGAAATATTTTAATCTGCCTAATTGGTTTTTTTTTGTTTCATTTGGTATTCAGTTTAATTATTCTCTGTTGAGCATGAATTCTCTCAGTTCATATATACTTTCTAAAAGATTCTCCACTATTAGTCATTGATGAATATTTTAGTTGCCATAAAATAGAACTTCATATAAATATACAGGATACATAAATATTCCACAAACAACTTATATCATAAAATTGAAATATTTTTGCAAATGTTGCTACAATAATTTCACTTTTTATTTTATGAAAAAGAACTACTCTTATTCTTAATTTTTTTCTTATAAAATTAAAATGTGCTTATTTTTTTCTGCTAGTTGTTTTTAGTTTTTTGGCGAGAGGACTCTGTTTTGTTTCATTTCTACTAAGGAGTAATTCAAACAGTGTGGTTATACTGTGCCTGACTTATTGTTCAATCTATGTCTTTTTGTTGAGATTATATGAACTTTCTTGGTTACAGTTTTACATAGTTTTGATCATTATTACATTGAATGTGTTTATAGCACTTTACTATGGCAACTGGATTCTCACATTTATAGTAGAATACTTAGGTCTTTCAAGAATGAATTTCAATGTTTCTTAGTATTGTGAACTAACTTTTAGGTATTTGCTTACCTTAAATGCTTTGAGTGACATGTCCTCAAAATTATTATTTCAGCAGTATTTAGTGTCCTGTATTAGATAATAGTTTTCTTTTCAGAGGGCCTAATCTTCCTTATTTAAAAATGTAAGATTTCAGTATCTTTCTTGTCTCCATTTTCCATGATTTGCATTATATTTTTGTGTTTAAATATATGATGTTCATTTTCAGTGCCTTCAGTCACAGATTCCAGCATTTTTGGCATTTTCTATGTTAGTTTCTATTTTCTAACCTACACTCTTTTTTTTTTTTTCATCTTTATTGGTTATTTCATTTATTTACATTTCAAATGTTATCCCTCTTCTCAGTTTCCCTTTCACAAATTCCCTCCCTCCTGCCTCTATGAGGGTACTCCCCCACCTGCCTATCCATTTGTGCCTCACTACCCTAGCATTCCATTCTCTTAAGCTGGGAGTCTCCACAGGATTAAAGGGCTTTCCTCCCAGTGATGCCCAATAAGGTAATCCTCTGCTACATATCCAGCTGGAGCCATGTGCCCCCACCCCCTCCATGTGTACTCTTTGGTTGGTGGTTTAGTCCCTGGAAACTCTGGGAGCTCTGGTTGGTTGATATTGTTCCTCCTATGAGGTTGTAAATTCCTTCAGCTCCTTCAGTCCTTACCCTAACTGCTCCATTAGGGACTCCATGCTCAGTCTGGTGGTTGTCTGTGAGCATCCACAACTGTAAAGGTCGGGCTCTGGCAGAGCCTCTCAGAGGACAATTTTATCTGACTCCTGTCAGCCAGCATCTTCTTGGCAGCAACAATAGTGTCTGGGTTTGGTGTCTGCAGATGGGATGGATCCCTAGGTGGAGTAGTCTCTGGAGGTCCTCTTTTTATATGCAAACATTTTGAAACTTTTAATATAAATTCCTTTCTATTTCAATCTAGACATGGAAACTTTCATTGATTTTTGTCTTGAGATCCAAATTCAAGGCAAATACTTGTTTCAATCCTGCTTTAATATGCTCTTACATTTTAAATAGATATTTTTACCGTACTGATTCTCCTCTATAACACTTTCCATTAAAAAATAAGTTAAATTGAAAATAAGAAGTTAGAATTCTTTCTGTCCTGATTAGAGATTATTGAAGTCTCCACAACTCTAATGGGGTGTATTCTTCCTTCTATGAATTCAACATGACATAAAAAGGATTGCATTTATATTTTTGGTGTTCACATTTAATATAGTAATGATTGATTCAATTGATAACTATCTAAAATAAGGATAGTTGTATTAACTTGAATTTAGGTACTAAAACAAACAAACAAACAAATAAACAAAACCCTATGCATACATGTTTTATTTTTTGTAGTTATTGTAGAGAATGGAGGTCTAAACAGAACTCAGAAAAATTTTAATTCCGTTTTGCTGACCTATACTTTGTTGCTGAGAATAAAATTCATTGTCAAAAACCAATGAAGTGTTAATAGACTGTTCATATTTTAATTCATTATTTAATGTATGGTTTTTTTTTTATATTTCCTAGATTGTGTATAAGCTGGAGAGAAGTAATTAGCTAAGACTTCAGTATAAATTAGAGTTTAATAAAAAACATTTTGACAAAATGCTTATTTAGAATGAATTAAATTATAAATTTTTCTGTTGAGTTAATTTCACAATGTGTGTTAAAAATAAGTTTAAAGGCGATTTATATAAATTAACTTAATTTTCCCTTAAATTATATAATTTTGCCCTGTTGCTTATATTAACTTTAAGAAATATATTGCTATTGTACTAAATACTGTTTCTTGCTTAGCACATTAATATATTTCAAAGTTAGACTTACTCTGATAAACAATAAGATTTTATATATATATATATATATATATATATATATATATATATATATATATTTCTGTATTTCTTCATGCATGCAATGATATATTTATTTATCTCCAAGGCAATTCATTTTGAATCAATAATCGAAATGCTTTCACATAATATAAAGCATTTTGGAGTTTGCTAGATTTTATGTGTGAATACACACATAAAATTTCAAGATCGTATTTCAATCTCAAGTTATATAATAATTTGTTACTTCCTGTCATTTCTACATTTTTTATATGTGGACTATATAGTACTATCTATTGCCTGAGATTGCTAGTATATTGAAATGCATGTGAGTATGTTCCATAAGGTCACATATATTAACATTGTCCTGTACCATGACTTTTTCCTTAGCGACATATAGAGAGCTGTCTGCTCCATGAGATTGAAGACATGATTTTACCCAAGTGCAGCTTAGTAAACCAGTGCACTTATCACTTTGCTTACTTATAGAAGCATGGGGTATTTTAGGTAGCTGTGTGACTTTGGAAAATCTTACCTTGTCAGGAACAAGCACTCACATAAACTGCATCACTAGAGTCGCACCTTTCCATTGAACTCAATATCCCACTCCTTTTATACTCTTGTAGCCTTCAAGACCATATCCATTGGTGGATAGAAGCTAGGAAAGATGAATGACTCTACTCTATCCTTCCAGGGTGAGTGTTGAATATCCCACTGCCATTTCCACAGAGGTGAACAATTATCTGTTATTCTGCTTATTTCATTTCTATGACTGCAGAACCCAGGAAATGTGTTGGTTGCTCCAGAAGTCTGTGCTTTTTTCTGGTTATGGTCATGGTCATGGACATGTGATGTGTAAAGGATTACACTCCTCAACATTCTTATATTTCAAGTCAATTACTGGGTGTGAATTGGTCATGACTGAAATACAGTACTTATCCCAAGGTATCATTGAACTGTTCTAGAAAGTTTTCATTGAATTGCTCAGCTTATATTTTATTCTGCTAGCATACTTAGCAAATATAAGTGGATTTTTGGATTATCTTATGAGTGTATGCAATAAGTTTTGTTTTTATTCCAAACAGATATTTACAAGAAAACCTCTTTTTACTTAAAGTTTAATGCTACTATGTAGGAATTTTAATTATCAGATATTTATGTGTAAATAGACTTAAAATATACTGTTTTGCTGATACTACATGACCTGATTTCCTACTACTTTACTGATATTGCCTAATATCAGAGCTCCATAGGCAACTTTCAGAACTGCCACTGACTTGTGTCCCAAAACAAAGGGTTAAACAGAAGTGCATCTGAAAATAAATAACCAAACAAAAACCAGAGAATCTATTAAGAAGGAATTCATTTCTAGGGAAAAAGCTAGCAAGAGCAGAGGCAAAGTTAGATATGTAACATCAATACTGCACAAAGGATGAAAATGTCATTATCCTGAAAAGCAGCTATATTACTAAATGTCACCAGTTGCATAGTGCAGGCTTTCTCATCATCCTTTTAAATGCCTGCAATTTATTGAGCCATGGGTGACTTTTGTACTTGTTAGATTATTTTGCCTCTGTGCCAGGGGTTCTAGGAAGTTCTAGGCAGCTTCAGTCTGAGGATACTCAGCCTTCACATTGCCAACTAGTTTCCTTCTCATACTAATTCTGGAGCTTTCGTGTGGTTTTCCTCTCTGTCATACTCTCCTATCTCCTTCCTAGGAGAATGTATAATTGTGGTGACATTGACCTAAAAGGTAGCATTCTTATCTTAGCCTATCATGAATATCAAAAGTAGATAATTTTAGTTTCTGTCAGTATACCATGTATAAATTTCTCTACTGCATTAAGAATTTCAATTACAAAATTCAATAGCTATACTTTCTTGATTTACATTTAAATTTTTGTATTTGAGTAAATTGATTTTATTTTTTAATTATCTTAAAATGTAGCAATTATACATATTTATCACGTTCATTAAATTTTGATAGCATTTTTATTGTTTTTCTTTAGATTTTTACTAAAGCACTCTAGTAAAAATAATTTAAACTTTCACTTTACTATATTTTATTTTTTCTTATGTATTGCCTTAGTTTAAAATGTTAGCATCATACAGGATTAATGGTCGAATCAAGACTCCTGATTTTCACATAATAGGCAATTATTTTGGCTTTATTTTTGTGTTAAACACATTTGCTTTACTCTAACGAAATAATACAATTAACCTAAAAGGAGATAGGTTTTGTCTTGCCTTATACTTTTATTATATAGCAAACTGGCAATTCATCAGTACTATAACAGCATACTATGTCTCTAAGGTGGGTGCAAAAGAAGGAGAGTTCAACATATAGTGTCCAAGAACTAAAAAGAATCTGGAAACGGACAATATTCATAATATCCTTTTCAAGGCTACACTTCTGGTGATATACCTTCCTTCCACTAAGCATCACCTACTAAATTCCTCTTTCAATAACACCATAGGCTAGTTTCAAAACCTTATATACATGGGACTTTGATGGACATTTACAGTCCCAAATATAGCTCCTTTATAAACTAGAATTGATAGTATTGATTCTTATACAGTAAAGGTCATCTTGCCATACAATACTTATTGTGATTTATTATGTGCCTAGGGCAACCTCGACAAAGCAATAATAAGAACAATGGAGACTGAAACTGTCCATTACTCAAAGTTATTCAAAGGGGAGTGACAAACACAGTTTCCATATTTGCAATGAAAGTGGTCACCTTGCTATCTTTGTATAATTTAAATGGATCTTTTACCTATAGTGAATAAGACTTATCTGTTGTCTAGTAAGAACTAGTTGAGGTAGTAAGAGTTGTCTGTGACAACTATAGCTGAGGAAGTTAGGTTGAGTCAAATACAAGAAAAATATATACTGGAGAAGTAGATCCAACTCCAAAGTGGAGGAGGTAGCAAGCTGATTTCTAGAACCAGCTGCGTGGACACCATCCTGAAGCCAGAGTATTGCAAGATGCAGGTTCAACAGCAGAATGAAGAAGATGCTTATCAGAGCCCTGAGTGCCTCATATCAAACATGGGATAGAATGTGGGCCCAGGTACAGGACAATGCTAAGGAGACCTTCTTGAACTGAAAGATCAAGATGGCTGAAAAAGAGATAGTCCTTGCACAGGTGCTGCTGCCCAATGTATGAGCTGGACAAAGGAGATAAAGCAGATGATGAGAATCAAGAAAAGGACAAAGATGGCTGAGAAGGGTGTGCTAAAATATGAAGAAAAGATGGCTATCCAGGAACTTGACTTTACAAAACTAAGTATGATGGAGAAGGAGCAGATATGCTTATAAATTGGTGATTATTGAAGGAGACCTTGGGAAGCATGCGGGAATAAACTGACCAGCCAGAATCTGGTTGCCCAGAGACAGATGAGTAGATCAAACAAGTGCACAGAAACTGTAAACATCTGAATGCTGCTGAAGAAAAGTATAGTAAAAAAGAAGACAGGTATAAAGATAAAATACAGTCTTCAAATTGAAGGAGGCAGAGACCTGTGTGGAGTTTGGTAAAAGACAGATAGCCCAAGGAGAAATGAAAGCTAATGATTTGGAGGATAAGTTAAAGTGCACCATAGAGGAACAACTCTTTTGTACACGAAGGATATTTAACATGAAGAAGATCTAGAGCATTTCACTCTCTGTCTTTGTCTACTTCCTCTTTTATTGTTAGTTTGCTAGAGGATAGCCCACTTGAATGTGACCTTGAAACTGAGCACTTATCTCTCATCTTTTATCAGAAGGTTGCTTTCTTCTCTTACCATCCCCTCTACTGCTCACGTCCTCCTCACCCATCTGTACCAGCGTCTTCCTAGAGTTCTAGTTGAGTAACTGGGAAAAATAATTAAGGAAATGTGAGGACCATGCAAAGTGCCTTTAATGTGGTTGTGATGTGCACATACATGGTTAATTTTCGATATAACAGCATTTGTAACTTTCCAAATAGTTCCATAGTGTGGACACAGCAATTCAATTTCTTCTCACTGTTGGAAGATGATATAATGAATACTACTCTATCCATAAAGGAAGAGTACTTGAACGGGCTTACCTTTTAGAGAGCCAGCAGAGCCTAGGCAGAGAGAGACTGCCGTAGGGGAAACCTTAGTGCTCTGCACGAAGTCCTAAGTAAGCAATAAAACCTGTGGAATGTCAGCCAAAACTGAATAACTGTTCCGGCATGTTAAGGTTTCAAGTGTAATATCTTTGTCCTACTTCATCCTTGTTTTGACTTTTTACTTTTTCTCTCAGATGTGACCAAGTTAAGACAGAGAGAAGTCCCTCAAATGCACACCCTGCTCACCCATAGCTCTTTCACTTGACCCCGCCTCTTCCTATCCCAACCTTCTGCCAGTCTACTTAATAAATCTATTCTAATTTCCATTCCAAAGGAGATCCATGTACGCTGCTCCCTACCACATGAACCCTCCATGTTACTTATCTTCTTTTGGTATGCTGATTATAGTATGATTATCCTTCACTTAAAATCTAATTATATCTATATCTATAATCTATCGCTTATAATTGTGTACATACCATATTTGTATCCTAAGGTCTGGGTTACCTCACTAAGGATGACTTTTGTTTCTATTTCTAAAAATTTCATGTCATTTAAAAAAAAAGCTGAATGATAACTCCATTGTGTAAATGTGCTATGTTTTCTTTATCCATTCTTCAGTTTAAGAATATACATTATGAATAAAGCTATTGTGAGTTTAATTCAGCAAGTGTCTTTGTGGTAGGATAGAGAGTCCTTTGGAATCTTAGTGGAAATTCCTTGGAATCTATGAGAGTGACCCTAGTGAAGACTTCTAGCAATGGAGGATATGGAGTCTGAAATGATTATCTTGTGCATCCAGGCAAGGCTTCCAGTGATGGTACAAGCACATCCACCCAGGCACAAAACATCCAATCTATAATTTCCCCTGTCTGTAAAATGTGCTCGGGTACTGGTGGTACAAAGTTGTGAGAGTGGCCAGGTGATGACTGGTCCAACTTGAGGCTCATGCTAGGAGATGGAAACTATGCCTGGCACTGCATGGATGGCAGGGAATTTGAGGCTGTATATCCCATAGACATAGGATAGAAACAAACATAATTGAAAAAAATAGTCAATGAAATGATTCATAATATTCTGCTATACTCATAGACCAGTGCCTAGCCCAAACATCATCAGAGAGACTTAATTCAACAGTGGAAGCAGATGCAGAGACACACAGCCAAACTTTAGACAGGACTCAGGGGATACTGTAGAAGAACCTGAAGGATAAGGGACACCTGGAAAACACTACCCATTAAATCAACTAAGCAGTGTTGATAGGTGCAACTGTAGAGCCTGCATGGGTCTATACTAGGTTTTCTGCATATATGCTGTTTGTATATGTGTTTGTGTTCTCCTGACTTTTAAGGGTGGGATCAGATATGTCTCAGACCTTGCCAGCTCTTGGAAACCATTTCCCCCTACTGGGTTGTCTTATCTAGCCTTGATTGTGAAGCTTTGTGTTTATACTATTGCAACTTGGGATGCCAAGTTTGCTTGATATCTTTCATCATCCTGTTTTCTGAAAGGGAAACAAATGTATAGATCTGGGGAGAGTGGCTAGGGAGTGGGTACTGGGAGGACTGGAAGGAAGGGGAACTGTGCTCAAGATATAGCATACTAGAAAAGAATAAACAGAACATTTATTACAACAACAACAACAACAAATGAGTTTTTAAAAGTTAGTGAGAGATCTAAGAGACCCCCTACATTCCAGGGATTTGTGCATGTTTGTCTAGTGTGCCTAATATTGTTCAGCCCCATTATTAAGACGGGACTTTGATTGTCTCTACCTCCTTCCTGACTGTCCACAAAATAGACCATGTTGTCCTTTAGTGTTGAGGTAACCCCATAGTGCTCCTCACTCACCTTCAAGGGAGAAGGAGAAGATCAATGAGTTCATGCCACTGATTTAGCTACAGGAAACTCATCACCCTTCAGGAAGCTATCTGTATTGTTTCATCTCATGGTGCTTTGTATCAGTCAGTGCTGGAAAAAATATAGAATATCCTATGTAGCAAATTTTAGACATTACTTTATTTTGAAAATTTCTTTTGAGTTGGGTTACCTTTGTTCCACCATTGGCCATGAGAATTCATTGTTGTTTATCAGCTTGCAGTAAGCTGATCTTTGAAGACTCCCTATTTAATGTCCATGTTCAGGTGCATTCCTCTGGTATGTTTTGGTAGATATCTGAAACTTACTGGTTCTTTGTATTCTTATGTTGTACTGTATTTGGGGCCAGCTTGAAGAAAGAGTACTTCATAACACAGACATTTTTATAGTGAAATATTAAGAGCCAGAATCTTGCAGTGAAGAACTAGTCCCTCAAAATAAATTAAAAAAGAGTAGCTCATGTTAAATGAAAACATCATAATATGGAAAAGAGATGAAAAATAAGTGAACACTCTCTGATCATGAAAATTCTTAAACATTAATTTTAATTGGTACTAATGTATAGTAGGTAAAGTAGAAAGATACACGAATTAGTTACTACAATTATATTATAATTGGACTTAGTTCTAAAGCACATATCCTTTATAAAATCTGTAAAGGCATGATGATTTTAATGTGGTATATTATTATGCTAATGACTTGCTAATTTCAATTTAGATATATTTATCATTCAAAAAGTTGATAAAAAGTAAGAAATTGGAACATTTTGACTTTTCTTTCTAGAACAAATACAGACAGGAACAACTATAGTAATCATACACACATACACACATGCATGCATGCACACACACACAAACTCACATATTTCTCCATTACTTGGACTAGTCAAAGCAATGCCTATATTAGCAAAGTGTAGTTCTGGGTGTTTCTGTCTTCACAGCAGTTTTGGAGCTGACTAAAGGGAAAAGATCATATGAATATACAATTACATTATTTCTCTCTTCCCTTTCCTCCCTCCAACTCCTCCTGTATAACCCCTCTTCTCTCATGCAAATGTAGAGCCTCATATGCTATTTTCTTCAAATGTTGTTCATACATGTCTATATATGTACTATATAACCTGGGGAAATCATCTGAAAATGCAGAGACTGGTTAGAAGTAGAGTACTGTGGAGAAATTAGACTATTGCACATTCAGAGTATAATGATCTTATTATGGGCTCTTTTTTGACTTCTGGAACAGACATTCCTTGCCCACTTCTGTTTTTGAATTAACATCTTGTTGAACAATACATAAAACTTCTTCTGTGTTGAATTCAGTCAACACAGAACCTAATAGGCCACAAGCTTCCTTCAACCTAAAGGTTAAGAACATTATCAGATAGCATCTTGGGCACAGAGAAAAACTTGCCCCATCTTGATGTGATGGTTTTTCAAATGGTGAATATGCTTGGCCCAAGTAGTGACACTAGTAGATGCTATGGCCTTGTTGAAGTAAGTGTGGCCTTGTTGGAGGAAGTGGGTCACTGTGTTGATGGGCTAGAGCCTCCTATGTTTAGGCTTAGCCCAATGGGACATAAACATCTTCTAGCTCCATTCCTATCAAGATTTGAACCTTTCAGCTCCTGTTCCAGCATCATGCCTGCTCTGACACTCCCCTGCTTTCCACCATTTTGATAATGGACTGAACCCATGAGACTATATGCCATCCCCAACTAAATGTTATCTTTCAGAAAAGGTGGCTTGTTTATGATATCTCTTAACAGCAATGAAACCCTAACTAAGACACCCACTAATTTATGTTAAACTTGTCTTCATTTAGGACTTTCACTGTTTTCTAAATCTATAAAAATTTCATGAAACTGCTTCCACATTGGAACAAGGAATTTGAGGTAAATTGAATCTGTCTGTCCCCAGGCCCGTCACTCAGAAGGGTCCATTATGTCCTATTTCTTATTATTTTCTTTAAAGATGAAACCTCCCCTTCCATATCTATCTGTCTATCATCTATCCTCTCCCCCCTCTCTTTCTTTCAGTGTGTCTTTGTGGTGTGTGTGTGTGTGTGTGTGTGTGTGTGTGTGTGTGTGTGTGTTTAATGGTACTTGTATATATATATGTTTTTAGGAATAACAATTTGGTATGGTTAATCACTTAGTGTACTCTTATATCTGATGAAGACTATTTTTCCTTTTCTCAGAATTCCAGAAATACCTGTAGTTCTGTAGGTAGAATAGAGGACTCCTGAGCTTCCCTCTTCCATGTGAATATAGCAGGTCATGTTCATGTAACAATGTTATTAGACCTCATGGATGAAACTTCTCTGACATTTCTACTATTGTAGATCTCACAGTAAACTGCAGAAAAGTGGAGGGAAAAATTGTACAAGCAAAAGCTATTGTGGATGGAACCACACAGAGAGGGAGGAGTTTCCAAGAAGGAAAGAAGGCAGTACTTTAATTTCTCTTTTAGTTTCTGTCTCTATTTCTGTCTCCCTATCTCTCAGTTTCTGTCTCTGTTGCTGTCTATCACTCTTTGTCTTTGTCTCTTTCTGCCTCTTTCTATATCTATCTATCTATCTATCTATCTATCTATCTATCTATCCAGCTATCATATATATCTTTAACTCATATATCTGTCTATATAGATATAGATATAGATATAGATATAGATATAGATATAGATATAGATATAGATGATATAGATATAGATATAGATATAGATATAGATATAGATATAGATATAGATATAGATATAGATATAGATATAGATATAGATTTATCTCTATCATCTATCCCCTCCTCTCTTTCTTTCTTCATGACCTGAACTGTTTGGCTCTACAGGAATCTTTCTTATATTGTTTCTGTTTGCTTGTTTGTTTGTTTGTTTGTTTGTACTCTGTGATCACATCTGAGAATCAATGTAATTTAGAGCCCTGACATGGCTCCATGGGATGTGACCATGGATGCTTTAAGTGTGACTTTCACAATACTTCCTTTTCCTGGCAACCAGCATATTCCCAGTGTGTAGTCTGTAACCTGGCAACCCTCTCACTGGTAATAAGTATAACTTTCTGACAATTCTGTGTTTCTCATCTGATTTATATACAGCTTGTAAGAGAACTTGATCAGGAGAAGAGGTAGATTTGAGTGTAGTTATCAATGAGATAAAGAATAAGCAGCCTCTCATATAAAGCAATGGAAATAATTATTTTCTTTCAGCATGATGAGAAAAGAATATTCATGTAGTAAGTGGTGACCCAAGGTTAGCACCAAACTGGTCCATTCTCTGTGTAGCAAAGGAAATTTATTCTAAACAGCCAATGTTGGCAGGAAGCAAATTAATTATAGAAAGATTAATTGGGATTGTGAGAGGACAATAGTTCATTATGCTTTCTTTTGGGAAGGGGCTGGAAAGAAGCACAGAGTATGAGGGCTTGAGTGATGGTGATAGGAGCCAGACATTTTTAGGAAAGCCAAAGTTCAAAGCTATGGGGTGCAGACAAGAAGCTGTAAGATGGATCAGGTTGGGAGCTTGCAGAGTTGGAGAGAAATTCTGGAGCCAACAGATGACAACAACCCAAAGGGAGGTGCCTTTACTATGCATAACAGGTGTGTGTTAATTGGACCAAAGGAACCTGTAGGATAGTGAGGGCTTTTAATATGTAACCCAATGATATCCCCTTTGTAGGAGGTTGGAAGAGAAAAAAGAAATGTTTCTTTTTGGCAGACAAAAAAGTTGTTGCATGGATACTCAAGGAAGGCTGACTATAGCATTTTATCTCTCTTCTGGAACTGTAGACTCAAGCCTGAGCTAAATCCATACTATAATTTTGACATATAGTCAGGGGGTAGGCCTTTTGTGGTTTAGCACCTAAATCCTATGGGAAATTCATGAGAGAACTGTGCTCAGTCACTCAATGGAGGAAGAGGGAGAAAAAAGTGCAGCTAGGAGTGAGAGTCATAAAGATATGCATGTACACACACACACACACACACACACACACACATGCACATACACACACACTCACATTTGAGCACAAGTGATACAGAGCATGACTCAAACAGCTGACCCACTGTGTAATAATAGTTCTTGTGACCAAGATCAAGTGTTAAAAAGAAGCAAATTTATTGTCCAAGCATTAACTGTGGCTCATAGTTTGAGAAGGCCATATTCCACTATGATATGGAGAACCAAAAGGAGGATGAACAGGAGTCAGGCTTCTAACTTTTAGCACAACCAGTATGACCAACTTCCATAGACCAGGATCATTGCTCATTCAAACAAAGTGAACTACATCTTGTGATTTTAGAACATACATTTGTGTGTTTGGCCAGATTTTACTAAAGCTGTGAGAGAGTGACCTACAATCTTCATAGGGTAAAAGGGTAAGTTGTAGGAGTCCCCCCAATATGTCTAGTCAATATGCTTCCAAAAAGAGGACAGTTACCAAGAAGAATCTCATATAGAATTCTGGATTGATGACATTGGGAAAATTGTAGGAGTTTGAACTCCCACCAGCAGTGGAGAAGTATTCCCCTTACTCCACATCCTCGCCAGCATGAGTTTCAAATTGTGTTTTTAATCTTAGACATTCTGACAAAGGCAAGATGGAAATACAGATTTATATTTCCCTAATGGCTAATGATGTTGAACATTTAAGGGTTTCTGAGATGTTTGAGACTTCTTTTTTGAGACTTCTGTTCACACCTGTACCCCATCTTTTACTTGGATTTTATGGAATGTTGATTTCTAGTTGCTTAATTACCTTATATATATTAGGAACTAGCCCTCTATCAGATATGGGGGTTAGTGAAGAACTTTTCACATGCAGTAAGGTGATGCCGTATTGACAGTACCCTTTTCCTTACAGAATTTTTTTTCAGTTTCATAATATCCCATGTTTTAATTGCCTATCTAAGTTCCTGTACTACTGGTATTCTGTTCAAAAAGTTGTCTCCTGTGACAATGCATTCCAGGCTATTCCCATGTTTCTTTCCTTTCACATTCAACATAACTGAGAAATGAGTTAAAATCCTAGCACAGTGGAAACTCTAAGAAATAAAAAAGGGTAACCCTAGCCAAGGCATCTAGCTATGGTGGTCATGGGGTCTAAACTGGATGTTTTCTGCAACTAGACAAGAATTCAAGTGAAGATATTTGGTGACCAAATCAGCTCGAAAACCTTTGTTATACAGTTTTGCCTTACAATAAAAATGGGCTGGGGTAAAGGTAGTACAGAAATTGTAGTAATGGCCAAGCGATAACTAGTCCAGTGCGATACCCATGCCTTGAATTGGAGTACAACTGACACTGCCCTGAGGGCCAGGATCCAGAGGTTGAATATTCCAGATTTGGTGCAAAAAAAAAAATCAATAAAACAATTCCTAATGATATTTTGCTATACTTGCAGATTGGTACCTAGACCAACAGATATCAGAGAGGCTTCGTCTAACAACTGATGGAAACAGATGCAGAGACCCCCTAGTCAACTATTAGATGCAGAGACCCCCTAGTCAACTATTAGATGCAGAGACCCCCTAGTCAACTATTAGATGCAGAGACCCCCTAGTCAACTATTAGATGCAGAGACCCCCCTAGTCAACTATTAGATGCAGAGACCCCCCTAGTCAAGTCAACTATTAGACAGATATTTGAGAATCCTGCTGAAGGGGTGTGTATGTGTGTGTGTGTGTGTGTGTGTGTGTGTGTGTGTGTGTGTGCATGCTCATGCATCTGGGGGGATTAGAAACTGGGGGTGTAGCAACCATAGGAATCAGTACACCACAATAATATCCATGAATCAACTGCCCTCATCTCCTAGGAGCTCATATAGACTGAAATGACATCCAGGGACCATACAGGGGACTGACCTAGATACCCTTAACGTATGTTACAGTCATGTAGCATGGTCTTTTTGTCTCTGTAATGCTGGAAGCAAGGTTTATCTCTGATTCCTTTTCCACCTTCTGTGCAACTGTTGCTCATCGTAGGTTTCTTCAGCCAGCCGTGATGTGAGTGGAGGTTCCTAGACTAAGAATAGCTTGATATGTTATGTTTGGTTGATATCTATAGGCAGCCTGCTATTTTTAAAGAGAAAGAGGAGGAGGAGTAGATGGGGAAACAGACAGGGAGTGAAAGGTAGGGACCTTTCTTTCTTCTAAAATTCTAAAGCAACTGTCCTATAACAAGCTTTGTAACAAAGTGGTTGTTGCAAGTTGGCTGCATAAAATAAGGCCTGATGAACGCAAAATATTAATATGTAGGTTATGTCAGACACTGTTCCAGAATTTCAGGAAAAAAAAAAAGAAAAGATCCGTAATCAAATGAGGGTGTCACTTGATATTGCACAGCAAGCAGAGAGCCAATTATGTAAATGAATGCCCAAGGTTAGCATGATACAATGCTTTTTAATTTGACAAATATTAAAATCAACTTGTTCTTAATGTAATAGATGGCTGTGACAACAGTTAAAGAGCACCAAATGTTTTCGTAATTCCCTGTCAAATTGGAAATGCTGTTGTGAGTGACCCGCTTTCCTCAGTACACAAGTTGTAAGGCTTAAAATGTGCAGTAGCTCCTTGGTTTCAAAAACGCATTGGATGGAAATGCTTCAGAGATGAAAGTCATACTGAGCAAGCTACCCCTTCAGCTGAAAGCACATAATGGCAGTCTGTTGTCAAAGTGCTTTTTCCAAAAGCTTCTCTCAGCTGATTTTTCTTGAATGAGCTACAGAAATATTGTTAGAAATCTGTGATTTTTATTCTTGAGTCTTCGTAAAATATTGTCAGAAAGGCTTGTGTTCTGCATACCCCTCCCTCTCCTTACCCATCGTACTCACAAGATTCATTCATATCTTTAATCCTCATATGCAGAATATATGCTAATTTTTTGGTATAAAAGTGTACATATAATTTCAGAAGGCCGTATAGAATGGCAGCAGTGGAAGTTCATAACAACATACATTTTAATTTTAAAGACCATTCTTGAAAAAAAATGACTGGACTATTACACACTGTTTCATTTTGAAATTTGAACAAAGAATCGGAATGTCAGCTTTGGAAATGGTTCATTCTTACTTTATTTTTAAGATTATAATACAATTAAAATATTGCTCCTCTTTCCTTCTATGTAACCTCTCCTTGTTCTTTTCCAAATTCAATGCCTTTATTTTTAATTTGTCTTATATGCATTTTATTTTTATTATTTAATGAATTATGCCTGAAATTCAATTTACTTCTTTCAGGAATGAAAATGAAGTATTTCAGATACCATAGTTTTTTCTCCTGAAAAAAGAAAAAAAGAAAAAAAGAAAAAAACCTTACCACAGAACTTTTCCCTGCAAAGTATTTAAATGTTAAATGGGCCCAGTAAGGATACACAAATAGCTGGTCCATAGTGGGAAAAGGTAAAGGTTTATTTCCAACTGCCAAGACTGTCTGCCAGGAATATAAGGAGAGGCAACAGAGAGAATATTCTCAGGATTTTATGGTAAATGGAGAAAGGAAGCTTTTGAGCTGGGATCAAATTTGTGAACAGGGACTGAGGGAGCCAGAGGCTAGTATAGATCTTGACAACTTACCAGCCATATGTTGGTGGAAGAACCACTTGTCCCTTTTCCAGACAAAAAGAGAATGACTCCCTTTAAAGCAAGTGTGAAGGGCTTTCTTCAAGCCCTGAGGGAATCCTGGCTTTTACCTAAATGCCCTACCTATGGGAAAGAAATTCCTCAGGGAATAAGACAGTTCCTGACAAACCTTTTGGTGATGATAAAGGGACTATAGAGTCATTCTGTAACTTCTTCCTGTTGAAATTAGAGCATCACTGTCAGGACCCAGGAAGGGTAGAAAGCTGGCCAAAGGGCTGGGAGGGGGCAGGAAATAACCAGAAACCTCTGTTTTCTTTCATTTACTGCTCAGCTTCTGTGGTAGTATATGAGACTTTGTGTGCTGAAGGGAGAACCTTTGTAAGTTTGTCTCATTAAGCTCGTACAATATGAAATCAATATGTTTGGTTAAAGCAACAGTTATATTACTTTAGTTTATTCATAGAGGAAAACATCAAATTAAAAACAAAATTGTTCAGCTGGAGAATTGGCTCAGCAATTAAGAGTACTCTTTACTCTTGCAAAGGACATTGGTCCAGTTCCAGCACCCATGTAGTGCCTCACAACCATCTGTCTCTCCAGTTCCAGGAGAACTCATACCTGAGGGACTTAATTGACTACATTATGAAGGCAGGAGCCATTTTGTATTGTTGAAAATAAGTTTCAATAACTTACTCTAAGAGCAGAATTTTTGTTTCATGGAACCTGCCTCATGCCAACCCATGACCTAGACTTGTTTGTGAGAACACCTGATTTCCCTAATCAGTAGCCACATGACAGTGACTGTTTGGGGTTTGGTTTGAGCTTTTCTTATATTTCTTAGCTGCCCTATTTTCTCCCTTCTGATAAATGCTTGAAAACTACTGGTGAGTTTTACTTTCAAAAAGGGTCCTGAGAGACAAACTCAACACTGTTCACTCTAACCCATCTTTGAAGGCAGACTCTGGCCAGTTCTCTGGTCTATCCAAATAAAATAAAGCGTGATTCCAATTTGGCTCAAAATTTATGGTATGGTCTTATTATGAACTGGAGGGATTAACATCTTCCATCCTCTTTTGACCTTTGAAAGCACTAGACATGAAAGTACAATATAATTGAATACATACATATTCAATTGTTTTATGATATTCCTATTTTTTTCTTTCTTTCTGGTGTGATCTGTGCAGAGTTACAAAAATACACTGATGGTAGAGCACTCATAGCCTGGTCCTTTTCCCCTGGTGGGACACTTAGACAAAAGCAAATGTTCCATGAGTGCTTGAAGGAACTTCCTACTTCAGTAAAATGAAATCATTCTCCTTACTGCTGGTAGGAGGAACATGTGGCTCTTGTATTAGCTTATGATTGTGATGCCTATTAACTTGTCAAGGTCAGTGCTAGCTCTAGGCTCCCTCAGTCTCTGATCACAAGCACCACAGGAGCTCATTGGCTTCCTTCCTCCCTTTCCCATATAACCTGTCATATTTTAATACTGAAGTAAAATACTTGGATATAGAAAATGATTTGTTATAGGACATACTTGATACTAAAAATAGAAAGTAAAATTAATTTTTATGGGATTTCTAGAGTTAGCAGACTTTGAAAATATATAAACAGGGAAAATGTAATCACAAATTAGCCTAAGTATTAGCCTACGATATAAAACAATTCAGAGTAAATGTTGTTTATCAAAATATTATGCATCTGTAGAAGATTCATTTCCTTTAATATTAAGAATAATTATATAAAGATAAGAGCATAGGTCCTAAAATTTAATTATTGACAATTATTGTCGATCTTTCCTATTACTTATAAGTCCTTTAAAAGCACTCCTGTCTCTTTGATTTGTTTAATGATCTACAGAGTAAAACAAGGGTCATCTGTGTGATGTTGGATTTGGAATGACACACTGAAGCCTGGTAGACTCATCAGTTAATACAACTGAATGTGACTTCTCCTATAGTCTCCTAGTAAAATTTGTCTATAGATATGAAGATAAGTTCTTAGAAGACTGTGTAGTATTCCATTTCAAAAGTCTTCATAGTCTATAATAGTCTCAAACTTTTAAAAGTCCAAAGTTCACTGTCTTTTTGAGACTCATTTAGTCTCTTCATTGCAATCCCTTGTAAAATCAAAATAAAAATTCAGATCACTACTTCCAGCACATAAGAAAATAAACAGGGGGTGTGAGGAAGAGGAGATGTGGGATGTGAAGCAGTCAGAAGGTAGATGGGGGAGGGATGGAAATGGACTATGGAGTGTAAAAAAATAAAGAACTTCAAAATGCTCTACATTAAAAAAAAAAAAAAGATAGAAAAAACATTCCAGTCAGTGTATATAAAGAATAAGCAGTATTAAGTTCCCATCATGAATGAGGTTGTCAATCTGCCAAAGTTTCAGGTATTGTTTTATTCAAGGTTTCTACCCCATTGCTCCCATAGGAGCTTTTATCCATAACATAATGCAAAATATATTTAGTTCAACCTCAAAAGACCCTAAAAGTCCTAAGTTCAAGTTTTCTTCTGAGACTCATGTTACCCTACAAAATCAAAATAAAAAGGGAGATCACACACTGCCAACATATAATGTCATAGGAAATACATTACTGGTCCAAACGTGAGGGGAATTAAAAGCATTAGCTTTTTGTTGTTTTTAATATGTGCCTTTTTTTTTTAATTTTGGTACACTTTTGTTAACTTCCAAACTAACACACCCATAATTAGAAATTTAAACATAAGGTTTAGCTACATTCTACTTCCTGGTGTCCCTTTTCTACTTGAACTATACATTTCTTTTTTTTTTTTTTTTTTTTTTTTTTTTTTTTTTTTTTTTTTTTTT
>LR752579.1:54445-74289 GCA_902729485.2 Mus minutoides | reverse complement strand
ATATATATATATATATATATATATATATATATATATATATATATATATATATATATGTCATGCTACAGAAGACATGCCCTGGGGAAGGTGAGGAGACCAAGCTTTCATTTTGCTTCTTGACACCACATGGTAAATGAGACCTCCAAGAACAGGTGATGCTATCAGCTTGTACTGTTTATGTCACCAAAGTTCCCAAAGCAATAGGGCCAACCAATTCTGGCCCTCTGAAAATAGGAGCCCAAGTAAACATCTTCTCTTTATAAGCTTTGTTTTCACCTCAGGTATTTTTGCTCCAGACCATTATGTGCAATCTGACAATGATTGGAGACAGGGTCTTTAAGAAGATAATCAAAAGTTAGTGAATCTAAGAGTGTATATCTACTCTAATAAGACTGTGCTCTGAGAACAAAAAGAAATTCCAGAGTTGTTCTCTTTCCTTTTCCTGGAAATCTCACAAAAAAAGGCAGCCCTGAAGAAGCCAGGAGAGGGGCTTCATCAGAATCAAGTCCTTGTGACATTTTCATCGTCAACACCAAGCTTCCTTGCCAAACTGAAAATTCTCTTACGCAAATAACAAGTATGTTGTTCAAGTGGTGATAGTGGTCCATGAATACAATATAGCCAGTTTGTCCAAAGTGTTTATAAATGAGAAACAAGGTGGGAAATTTAGATTCAATATAGATAAAAATAAAAACCAGATAAAATGATATGCATTTTCATCACTCCAACTTAGCAAAGCTGAGAGAACAGCCAAATAACCAAAAATAGTTATTAGACCAAATGAATTTTTTACTTCTGTTTTACATACTGTTTACAGTTTTATCAATAACATTAAGAAATTGCTGTCCAGGGAATAACTAATACTGTTAAACTAAACTTCAGCCATTCCAATGCTATTAGATGATAAAATGAGTTTCATGGGAGACTTTTGAATAATTGGAGACATGAATCCTGCAGGAGGGAATGAGGCCAGTCAACCTGAGGATGAGTTTATCGGCACGCTTTATTCCAGAGGGCTAAAATCCATTCAGAGAAGCTGATACTGAAAACTTGTGTGGAGAAATTAAAAGACATACTAAAAAGAGCAAGTGAATGCAGTTTAAAATGTTTCTAAAATTAAATCATGAGGTTTTTTAAAAAGTATAGTAGAGCTAACTGCAGCATATCTTCTCCACAGTTTATGTTGTTCTCAATCTCATAACACTATTTTATATGAAAATGTTTTTAAAAGTTAATTAAATTGAATCCTGTGTGTGCAGTATGTGTTTAGAACCCATGGAAGTCAGAGGGCATCAGATCCTCAAAAGCTGAAGGGGCTGGTGTTTGTTAGCCCCTTAATGTGGTTGCAGAGAACTGCTTTGAAGAAAGGCTTGAAACGCCTCTCCTGACAGAATGCTCTTGACCTAACAACTTAGTTGTTATCCTTAAGTTACTTGTGTGGGGTCAAACTCCCTTTAAGTCATTGATAATTTCTAGATCATTTTCTGAGGCCAGATTGTCATTGGCTTGAAAGGCACAAGGAACTTTGACACAACAGGTTACACTGATAACAACAGGCACCAGGTCATATTACATATGACATTTGGGAAAAAATATTAGTTTAGAATTTTTCACTACTCCTAACAAATACTTTCTACCCCCAAGCAGGAGGAGAGTTACAGTTTGCTCATAAGGGATTCCTCCTACACATCACCTTATCTAGCTCCACATGCCCTGTGCAGATCCAAAGGCAGCAAAAGCAGTTTCATCTGGAGTGCCCCTTCATACCCCACCCCCACCCCGAGCCAGTGCTGTCTGGAGTGCCCTTCCATACCCCACCCCCACCCTGGAGTGCCCTTTCATACCCCACCCCCACCCCAGCCAGTGCTGCCTTTATTCCTTGCTCCCATTAGTTCCCAGTTACCACCAGCAATAATAGGAGCTCCTCAGGACTGTAGTCGAAATCCCTGGACTCTATGACTCATAATTCTAGATTGAGAAACTCTGTGGGAGGACTGATTCCTTCCGCACTGCATTGGGGGAAGAACTCTCTTATTGAAATTTTCTGGCAGCCACATCTCTTTGGCAAAGGTCATGTGAAAAAGAACTGCATTTCTCACTCTCCATGTCTTTATCACCCCATTAGCTGCTTATTGAGATATTTTCCATACTTATAATCTTAGAATGGAAGTGTAATAATTACATAGAGCTGATACTTAGAATAAATAATCAAATCTGGATAGAAAGAAATGTTGAGCTAAGAAAAAAATAGATATTATAGAAGTACAGCTTTAGCCAGTTTATTCTGGGTAAGACTAAACTAAAGATAAGAAATAAAAACAAAACAGAACAAAACAAACAAACAACAAACAACAACAACAACAACAAAAACAGTGAACATTAGCAAAGTTGAATGCACGTATGTTTATTAAAGAATACAAAGAAAGTCATCTATGTGTCATGAGTCATGTGAAATCTCCAGTGATTTCTTTGGTCACAAAAGAAGCTATTGTGTGTCACAGACACTGTTTAAATGAGTTCAGTTGCATTCACAAGGCAAGGATAGTATTATACTATAGTTAATGTTCTTCTCACAGAAAACCATCTCAAGTTGTTAGCACTGAAGAGTCAGGTCACAAAGCAGGAGCTGGTTCTCTAGAAAACTCCATTTTAAACTCATCTACCAGGTAAGAATAGCACCAGCTCCGGGGTTTTATCTCTGAGAGTCCTCAAGAACGGAGTTGCTTTTCCTTAGCAGAAACTGGAGAGGGATAAATCAAAAACCATTGCAGATGAGGCCAGGGAGAAATGCACATGCAAAACCCTCAGGTTGCTAATGCAGGATCCAGTTACATTGGAAGGCCCCTCCCGACGCCCTCTAATAAACTTCTCTCATAACTTTTAAACGTGGATCAATGTGTACGACAAAAGAAAAAGTAAGAAAGAAAGAAAAAAAAAAAAAAAAGCCAAGCTTTGTACCCTCCTGTGAACTCTCTGCCGGATTCCCCTTTGTATCCATTGTGGGAGGAAAAAAGGAATCCCTTAAAGATAAAGCATAACCAATGGTTTTATCCTGATTAGGCTTAATCTAAGGGGATTGATAGGACTTTAATAGAGGTAAGCTAGAGAAATAATAANTTAAACGTGGATCAATGTGTACGACAAAAGAAAAAGTAAGAAAGAAAGAAAGAAAGAAAGAAAGAAAGAAAGAAAGAAAGAAAGAAAGAAAGAAAAAAAAAAAAAAAAGCCAAGCTTTGTACCCTCCTGTGAACTCTCTGCCGGATTCCCCTTTGTATCCATTGTGGGAGGAAAAAAGGAATCCCTTAAAGATAAAGCAGAACCAATGGTTTTATCCTGATTAGGCTTAATCTAAGGGGATTGATAGGACTTTAATAGAGGTAAGCTAGAGAAATAATAAAACCTCAGGAGACAAAGCTTTGATAGGACAGAGAAAATCATTTGCACACAAACACAAACATTCCAGCGTGGCTCAAGGAGAGAGCTGCCCACAAGGACCTGGGGGAAATCTGTGCTTCAACCTTTACAACTTGGCCAGACACTGAAGGAAACAAGAACAGGGAGTTTAATGAGTTGTGGTGTCAAGCAGAGCTGTGTGAGTCACCATTTTTATTTTAAGACAGGGCTTGCATAAGCAGTTTTATTAAAAAGCCTGTGCATTTTGTCTGTAACAGCTTCTCATCCTAGCAAGAGAGAGTGTGTAATTGCTGAAGTTATTATATAGGTGTAGGTACCGCTATATACATCCCTTAAACCTCAATTCACTTCACATTGTTATCTTCTCTTAAGACTCATGTGTATTTTTGGATTTGATGGATAGACTCCATTAAATTTCTTGGGCATTAGTTTGCTCTGTATACTGACCTTAATTTTATAGCTTTAATACATCACTCATGCTTCGCCTCAGGTTGAACTAAGCTAAACTAAACAGAAATAAAATAGTACTTAAACTACAAAATCTTGAGTGACATATATGATTGGATAATAGCCTAAAATTAACAAGTGGCCAGGATGATCTCATATCAACCCATGGCCTTCTGAGCCCAAAACTTGAGAATATATAGTTCTGCATAGCTTTACTTTTGAAATTTTTATAAGCAAGAGAAAAATATTAAGTGGAAATTCCACTAAGTGCAAAAATACCTTTTTTTTTTGTTCCTCTTCCCAAATAATATCCACTGAATTAAAAAAGGCTAATATGCTAAATTTCTGTGGCACCTGTATTGGCATGTTCTCAAAAATGATGTGCATGGCTGATTATTCTGCTCACAAATCAAAAGAAGACAACCTACGAGCCAGGAAGCAGTGGGAAAAAAAGAATATGAACACTATATATTTCTGAGATGCTTATTTCAGTTCCTTAATGAAGCAAATAACCCAGTGGGTGGCAGTGAACTCGGCTCAGCAGGTGAATGACCTCAAAATACCACCTAAGTCCTGTGCCAGTGATGTCTTTCAAAGCACTCTTCATTTAAAGAGTCATGAAGTGTTTTGCATGTCTTTTAGACTTCAATGGCTTGTAACCAAGTGCCAATTGTTGTTATTTTATTGGGGAAATTAATCTTAGGATTCCACTCACATTTACATGTCAGAGCACTTTTCATCCTGGTACTGGATTTCACTTCAACTCTCACAATTGTTTCCAGGCTCAGTTATTTGCCAGAAAGTGGTCACTTATACTTTCCCTTTGGTTCCCCACAATGCAGAGTCCCTACATATCTGTGCTCTTTAGGAATGGTATATCTATGTATTATATTCTGTAACATGTTATTCAATTCATTGAAACAATTTATCTTCTTAATCTGATTCTACATACTCATCTCTGAAGTATAAATATCCCAGAGATATATTCCTTATTTGTGAATGATCAAAGAAAGTTGGACTCTACATTAATTCAACGCTAAGGCATGTAGCATGCTGCTGCTCGGGAATATTTAGTAATCTTTAAATAACCCTGCTTACTAACGGTTAGAGCCTATGTTCCTCTTCTAACATAAAGACTGTTGGCTATAGACCTAGCAGCACAACTGACTGTCACTGCTATAAATACAGAGAGGGTCCTTTTTATGCCAGAAATACATTTGTCTTTGCCTGAGCACATTTTCCTCCAAAGTGGGTTTAAAAGCTTTTGGTATTATGCCATTATTTCAAAAACAGTAACCCTCTCCCACCTCTTAAGAGTGGATTTCAAAGCCCAGGAGCAGGAAAGGAGCAGGGGGTGGCACTTCCTTAGCTGCATTAAAACCTTGCAAGCATCAGTGTTGGATCCTGAACTCAGAACCCCTATTGATAGGTACTCAAGTGTGGAAATGAGTTGCATGCTAATAAGGTGGACCCTTTATTTATCTTAATGTATTTCAGTCTTCACATTTTATAATTGCAAACATAGCCCCCAGCTTCAACAGCAGGTTGTTAACAGCCACTGGAGGACTAACAGGCAGGTCACTGCAGCTTAATTAGAAACAGTGAAATCAGGAAGAATCAAGAAGAGCCTTCTGGACTAACTTCTGGCCATGTCTTAAAGTACATATTTTTAAAGTAATAGCAACATGCTGTTCTTTGAGAAGAACACATAGGACTGCAACACATATTCCTTCCAAATACTTTGGTTTTCCATTTCTAGCTAGACCTTCAGAGTTACTCATTGATGGAAGTTTTAATGGATTAGGAAAAAAAAAAGTCATTGGTCCCTAATGCAAATGATCCACAAAGTTATCAATGTTTTGATTAAGAGTATATAACAAGATAATAATGCATATATAAGACATATACCTCCATTTTCAAATGCTATATTTTGCATGGAAAACAATAATGTTCAGTTTACATGAATGTGATTACATATGCATTAATCTACTGTGAAAGACTATTTCCTTAGTGTAAGCAGTCTTATTCTAATTGGGATTATAATCAGGCATAAAATTCTTCTTGTGTTAAAATAAATTTAAGCAATGAGTTAGCCAGCTGATGGCTAAGTGGGTGAACACATTCCTACTAATCCTGATGACCTCAATCAACCCTCAGTTGTCAGATGACCTCCACAAGTGCACACAGCATGCTCCTCTGCCAGAGGAATCCATTTTAACTTCTACGGTGGTTAAAATGGACTACATATGCACGGAAAATGATTTGCCTAAGATAGGTGAGTGCTCTTAGAACATTCATGTTGTTTTCTTTTTTGAAACTGATTGAATTCCCTCTTACTGTGGGAGGCCTTGTCCCTTCCTAAAATGTGTATGTTATAACTTATGTTTTTCAATGAGAAATGTTTATATATGAACCTATAGTAAGTGATTTTATGATGCCCCTGAACCTTATGTTCTTGAAAATCAAAACAAAGCAGCAACCACCAACACCACAACAATACAAAAATATCAAAAAACTACTTAAGATTTGATTTTCAAAAGGACATGGAAGTTAAATGAGAACACAAAGTGTTGCCTGAAAATGAGGATCTTTACCTGGACCTGTCTGAATTCTGATCTTGGACTTCACTGCCTATGGAAATTTAAGAAATCATTCTACTGGTTAAGCTACTTAGTCTGCAGTGTCATGATGTAGCATCACAGATAAACTAACACAACTATTCTTTTTTTAACATGTTCATATTCCTCCACGAAGAATAATGAACATATGTTTAAAGCTTGGTATGCAGAAATATATACCCTTCTATGTTTATGTAAGAATAAAACATTTGTGACATAGTATTCTAAAATGAATTCTCTAGTCATAGCATCAATATGAATTAGAATTAGCTAGTTCTTACTCCTTATCCATAATCCAGTAAACAGTTATTCTCTGGTTTTGTTTTTCTCCTATACAAGTGTTTTTACTTGTTCCTTTGTTTTCATGACAAAGTTTTTCTATGTATCCCTTGCTGTCATGGAACTTGCTCTTTTCTCCAGAATGGCCTTGAACTCAGAGATTCTCCTGCCTCTGCCCCTGCCCCTGCCCCTGCCCCTGCCCCTGCCCCTGCCCCTGCCCCTGCCTCTGCCTCTGCCTCTGCCTCTGCCTCTGCCTCTGCCTCTGCCTCTGCCTCTGCCTCTGCCTCTGCCTCTGCCTCTGCCTCTGCCTCTGCCTCTGCCTCTGCCTCTGCCTCTGCCTCTGCCTCTGCCTCTGCCTCTGCTGAGTGCTTGGATTAGAGATGTACAACAGAATATCTTAAAGAACCTCAGTTGATCAGGCTGCTCACTCCTACTGGAGAGCAACTGATTACAGCAAAGGATACACTATGTGGGAGGCACTGGTTTTAACCTCTAAATGAAAGAAACATACGAAGGATGCAAAAAACTATATAAGGTTAGAGAAATATTGGCCTCTTTCACCTCCATCCCTAATCCAGTGTTTTAGATGTATCTGCATGGTTGCACAACACAAGACATTCTTCTTTCCATAAAGAAGCTGTAATAATCATCAATATTTCAAAACCTGGATTACAAGCCCTGAGATTCAAGGTTCCAATGTAGGTCTGCTACATTATTGTGTCCAAAGAACTTCCAGGATTCAGAGGCATTGGTTCACACTTTCCCCTGGCTATTTGTTCTTGTTCACACTCTGGATGGAACCAGAACCTCAGTCCTCACCACAATGACCAGAATCACTTCTGTTTGTTGATTGTTTCCAGTTTTAAGAAACGATTTTGTTTTTTGTTGAGTTTGTTTGTTTATTTCTCTGTTTTTGTTGGTGGTACTGGTGTTTTGCCTTGAACTGGCTGTGTTGTCATAGTTCATAAGCTTGTGATCCCCTTGTCTCAGATTTCCAAGTAGTTGGAATATAAAGGATTGTACACCTGGCTTAGCCTCAAAGTGCTTTTATATGAGAAATATTAAGAGGTTTCCTCAGTTATTCCTGCCTTATAATATCTATTACTTTTATGGAAAAATATTAAATCTTTTAGTTAACTTATTTCTGAAATCGAAAATTCAGCAACCATATCTGTGAGCCCATCTTGACTGGATTAGCCTAGTTCATTCAAAAGTAGCATATTGCAAAGAGAAGATGTGAATAGTAGAAACAGGCTCACACATATTTTGCTAGAGTAAAAGGGCATTTCAAGGTTCAAGGAACCCCAAAGGAGGATTTTTTTCATCCTTAAAAAGGAAGAAAGGAAGAAAAAAGGTGAGGTATTCAAGAGTTTTACAACTTAAGAGACCACCCTGTAGGGGAGTAGAAACTTGAGAGACAGGAACAGTGTTTCTTGCCTTCAGGCATTGCAGTTCAGCTTTGACCTCTGCTCACATCCTGTTGGGGAACTATACTGTTATGGTGACAGTGTTCCATGATCGGATGACTTTCTGAGCTCCACAAAACAGAGCACTCCCTTTATTAGCAGAACTTCTTAGTCTCTGCCTGTTTTTGTCCAGAGTGTCCCTGAAGTCAGGTGGCTGGCCTTAGCTCCCCTTGGTTGACAATTGATCTTGTACAGAGCTTTCTACAAGGCTGCCTAACTCAGCACAGACTTCTCACTCTTATTTCTTGCCCATATGATAACTAGGTTCCTTACTAGAACCAATCAGCCCTTAATCCTTTCTACCTGCACCCCTAAAATCCCTTATATAGCCTATCCCTTAAACAATAAAGTAGACTCATCTAGCTACAGCTGTTTACTGAGGTTATTCTGTGCATACATATACCATCTGAACCCTACTTATCCTGTTGACTAACAGGCTGGTGAGGAGAAAGGAGGAGCCATACCATCCCCAAATATAAACGTTCAAGATAGAGTAAGAGAGGACTTCATGGGAAATCATTTCAAGCTTTTCTT
This sequence comes from Mus minutoides, assembly GCA_902729485.2. Taxonomy (NCBI): domain Eukaryota; kingdom Metazoa; phylum Chordata; class Mammalia; order Rodentia; family Muridae; genus Mus; species Mus minutoides. The sequence continues at coordinate 65,531 of LR752579.1, read as the reverse complement.
TTTGTTATCATGCATATGTAGAATGATGGTTTCATACATGCTAAGAATAAAAGAGTAGTTATCAGAGGCTGTGGAGAAACCTGGGGAGGGAAGAGATGTTTTATCTCTGGTACTTGAGTTTGATATGATATATGTAAAAAAATTTAGTAGATTTTGTATTCCAGTGTCACATACATGAAGTGCCTGTGGAAGCCAGAGGAGAGAGTCAGAGCACATAGAACTAAAGTCACGGGCAGTTATCAACTGTCCAGTTAGGGTGCTCCAATCCATGATCAGATCCTATCAAAGAGCACCCAGTGCTTTTAATTATGCTTTTAATAATTAAAATAATTTAGAAATTATTTTAAGGGGTTAAACATGTTTAGCCTGATAGAATTACATGCAATATACATAAGGAACAAAATATTATATTGTACAATATGAAAAAAAAAAGATTGGAGTTTCTACTGTTTTAAAAATATCAATACGTTTAAAAAATTTTTAGTTTTCTTTAGACTGTAATATGGAGGAAAAGAAAACAAAACTTAATGTATGTTCATAGAGGAAAAGGGCTTTGCCAAGGAGTGAAATATGCAGTTGTGAGGGTAGTTCATGAGTGTGCCCTCATGTAGAACAGAGAATATTGAAACGCAAAGCAAGGCAACAGAAAGAGTGTGAGCTTTGCTGCCTTACATCAAAAGTGAAAAATGCAAACTCAGGCATCAGCTTTCGCTTCACAATTTTATGTGTGTCTCAAAAATGTGCTAAAAGACAGCAGTAGAAACTAAATGGGGAAAAAAAAATAAAATGGTCATGAATTCTGTTGTATCAATTTTAATGTATCTGTTGCTTCATCATTTTACAGTATTTTGTGAATATTAAAATATTTTAGAAATTGAATATGATTTTTATTTATGAGGGCAAAAAAGATCTCAAGATATTTGGGACAGTGAGTTGGAGATTATTTTCGGTCAGGAAACCTATGAAGTAACAATCTTTTCAAAGGTGTGTCTCAGAATCAGTGTTTCTTTGAATAACCCCTCCTGGAAGCATAGGACGTTAACACATTTACCCTCCACCTGAAGATATTAGGTCTTCCCAGGAAAGGTTAAGGGTAACCTGACCTTTATAACATCATTGACTTGTCCCTCTATGCTCCCCCCAAAAGCTCACATGCATTCACTTTCTTCCATTGTATTAAGAGAACATAATAAGTCATCCACAAATGTGCCTCTTTGAATCAATTTGATTTTGCAACTCTTCCCACATTTAAAATGACCTTATTTTTCAAATAAAAACTATCTCTTACTTTGATTCATACTATTTTATATTATGTTAAGGACAATTTCATGCTTGTACTCTTTCTACAAAAAATACAAAATAGGGATTCTTTCTTGTTACTGCTATAGGACATATATTAGCTTCTTTCAATGGGCCAACAACTAGATTTCTAGCCATTCAACAAGGGTTGTCTTAACCCTTCATTGTCTTTGAGCTATTTGATAACATTTTCCAGATGATGATTCAACACTCTCCTCTTTCAACATGGTCTCCTTCAGCAGAGTGTCTGGAAGATTAGATTACCTGTTCTGACAACAAATTGTAAATCTCTCTTTGAGTGGATATTTACCACGTGCTTCACACCACTTTATACTGCTCTTAGTACTGTGCATTTCATCACTATCAACATCATCACCACCACTACCACCACCATCATCAAAATCATTGTTATTTGTGATATTATGGAGAATATAACTATATTCTCCCTGCATGTTTTACTGTACTGAGTTCTTGTTACCAAGGGAAGACTTCAGAATGTTCAGAAAGGTTTAACGAGACTGATCAACATAGGTGACAATGGCTAGGATTGTTGTATGACCAAAGACCAAAAGGAGTGAAAGCAGACAATGATAAAAAAAGGAAGAGAGGGCAAAAACATTGTAGTGGCATTCTAAAGAAAGACAGGATTGACATCTATTTAACCACAATTGGGCAATTTTAGTGAACATGAATTTTTTTATTTTCATTAAATCCATAGCTACTAGAATAAGAGCACCTTCTGATATGCGGGCAAAATAGTTTAAGAATGAATAAAGAAAATTCAACTCCAAAAAGTAGATAGAGAAGCTACTAAATACGTTATACATTGATAGGAAGAAAATAGGAAGTAGAGCAAAATGAGTTTGGCCCAATTTTTAGAAGGAAAATCTACAAATAACCTTCAAAGGCAGACAAGGAAGAGTTAGAATCTCCCATTGGACAGTTCCAGCAAAATGTGTTTTGATTTCTAGTATATGAGCTCTTATAGAATTTTATGATTGATTTTTTTTAAAACTAAGTACTCAAAATATTGTTCAATAAAGTCTTCATGTGCTCATAATATCTACATAAATCTAAATGCATGTAAAATTTATTTATTTTGTTTGTGAGATAAAACATAACATATTCATATATGTAAACACAATACCCAGTGACTGAAATAAGAGAGAGAAAACCAATATATTAAAAATGTTGAGAACTATTATGTTTCTTTTCTACATTCAAGTAGTTCTTAACATCAACAGCGTTAATATATTCTAAAATGAGCATTACACATAAACTCCATTATCATGAACGAGGGTACAAGACTAGGTTTTAAGACTGGATTCACCTCTATCCACTCCGTATACATGTGATAAATGTGATCTTTGAATTATCAATACTTATGAAGCAAGAAATATGGTTTAGATCTTTTCACACACTGTAGCAATGATCCTAGTGTATTTGGAGGTTCCGAGGCACCAGGTAATCAGGAGGCATACTTCTCATCCCTTGCCTATGGATCAGAGTACTTCCATCCTGCATACATTCTATCTGCTAATCTCCACTGCCTGTAGCTCAGAGATAGGGAAATAGCTCTTGACCTGAAAGTGATGTATCACTATCAGCTGCATGTATTCAGGACTGTGTTTAGTCACAGACATTTCCTATCTCACAGCAACAAAGGGGTGATGCAGTTTTCCATCATGGGGCATGTTATACATTTCCAACAAAATATATTCTGTGACCCTAAACAGCAAATACAATGGCACAGAAAATATAGACACACATTACTTTGCATCCTACACATTCAGAACATAGTCATTCTAACAGCATTTCTCACTGGTAAAGAGCGAAACTTTTATGAATCTTTTGTATACAGAGTGGATGGAGGTGAATCCAGTTATACAACCTAGCCATGTATTCTCTTTCATGTTAATGGAATTTATGTTTGATATGCACAGAAAATAATTCACACACAGAGAGGTGGAAGCTAAATGAGAGCCACGTCATCATTTAGAGGAACATTATCAATGTCTGATTTTTTTGTAAATAAATTATTAAGTACAAGTTCCAGAGAGTGTAGTATATCAAGACTACTTACAAATGGTGGTTGTTTTAAGTGGCTTATAATCTTTATCATATTGTGTCTCTGTGTTCCAGCGAACTGGTCTTGCAATTGCCACACGGCCATTTGTATTATGTCATTTAATCTGTGATGAAAATCTGGTAGTTTGTGTATAATTCCCTTTTACTGAACAGTAAAATATATTCAAAATGAATCCTTTAAATTAATAAACAAATACAACTCATTATAAGCGTCTGTAGTTTACTATTGAAACATCTCTGTAGTTTATTGTTAGACATTGTACATTTTACCTTATCAATTTTGTCTGTGCTGTGACTTTTCTTGGAATTGAGGCCGAGTCTTCTCCACAAACAATTGTTTCCTAATCTCTGAACTACACTCACACCTACTTAAAGCTCTTTTTCTCCAGCGAAGCAGATGCAGAGTCTAACTGCATTAGGGTAGATTATGCACTAAGTTATTCATAGGATTATGTGAAAGGCAAAAGCTTAAGTGGTACCAAAGACATCTAAATAAGAGACCCTAAAGTCCTTGACTGTTACTTAGCTGCTCAGCCAAGGCTACTGTTTACTCAGGCAAAGAAACTTCGTCCAGTGGTTCCATAGTTCATGACCAAAACTCAATCCCTCAGCAAGAATAGGAAAGGGCATTGCTGCTCCAGGCTTCTTTATTCTCCTGCCTGGTTTGGTTGACAATGCTGCTTTAAAATCTAAAAGACAAAATACAAAGCAGCAGGTTTTTTGGGGGGTAAGGGGAGTTAGAAATGCATAAGAATGTTTGAATAAATTCTTTGAAATACCCTTCTTGTGAGTTATATATAGCACTAGTTAGCTTTATTCACAATTCATCAAGATTCTTTATCATCATTGAGACAGATAAAGGCTATTTATGCACACTTTCAAATCCTACATTCTCCAGAGGAGCTAGGAAAGCCATTCATATTCATTAAACAATCAAGCTTCTGCTTTTGATGGGTACGGGCCAATGACAATAGTGTGACCAATATGAAATTCCTTTTCTGAACTTGATATCTTACAATAATCTTCTCTAATATTATATAAAAATTCATTTACTATGATTCCCCTCTGTGAACATGATTTCTCTGCCATCATATTTATAATCTGTTCTGGTGGAAGTTATTCCCTGGGTAACTTTTTCTTTTAACAAACACCTAAAGGGTGGCTAATATTAATTATCACCTCAGTCAAGGTGACTGGCAGTTGTGCATTGGTGTATGTGTTAGATTTAGGTTTAGACCATGGAAATTAAATTTAGATTTAAATCTATAGCCATAAGATGCTGCAGAGACGTATGGAACTAGGACCTCATCCACTGGGTTAAAATTCCATATTCACAGCTTTGTGATAGGAATGGTAAATGTGTGTCAGAGCCCACCACCATCTTCTGATGTGCAACTTTAAAGTGTCTCTAACTTTCTCAGTAGACAGAACTTTAAGATGAGTCTATTCAAGTTTATGAATCAGTAATGAATTTCATTCCACAGATACTATCAGCTTATAGCACTTTACTACAATTTCAGATTAAGTATACTTATGATGAAGTGACATTATCCTTTCTACATTTAGCTGCCTTTGTCCTTATGAAACCCTTGAAACCCCTGTTTCTCTTGTAAGGGTTAATAGCCTTCTTCTGAAACTGCACATGTATTTGCATGTCCAACACTCCCCTACCATCATTCATTGCATATGGTCCTAACATTCGCTTCTGTAACTTAGGCAATGATCACTGAAAAGAAGAATTAATGTGTTACAGATGCTGATCATATGGGATTTGTGGAGCAAATAGTGGGGGAGCAAAATTACAAAAACTAAGCACGAACAATGCTTAGTTCATGAACACTGAGTATATGGCCAATGAGGAATGCATGGTGGAGATAGAGTAACTGCCATGTCAGCTTTTCACAAGTGTTTCTCATTTCAATTCTTGTTGATGATACACTGTGCTGTACATTTACTATTCAACAGGGTACAATACAAGAGCCTTTCTGAAGCACCTTAGAAGGTGTTTCCTTCAAGACAGTAAACGCAAATGGGAAAAGGTGCATAAGTCAAGGGGACCTTATAACTCGCCAGAGTGCTTTCATGAGAAACCATAGAATCAGAAAATTAAACCTGTGCTGCAGAGTAGATGGGACACATTTCATATTTTATGTATTTAAATATTTAATAAATATTTAATATGGACTTTTTCTGGGTCAGGTTTTGAGTGAGACAAAATAATTTTATTGTTTGGGGGTAACAACATGAGGAGCTATATTGAAGGGTTATTACACAATGAAGTTTGAAAGCAACTGTATTAGTATTTCCTACTATTTAATTATTAAGCGATTTATATTTTTGAAAGTTGTTGACTGCATTTCAGAATGTCTCATAGAACAGCAAATTCTATAGAACAGCAAATTAATGGATTATAATCCTTGACCCAAAGCCAAACTGAAGATACTGCTTTATCCTAGACTTAGAGTAGAACTATTTTCTTTTCAGGTGAAAAAGATGGAAGGTATTTTCTTGTAAGTAGGCAGCTGTACAGTTTGAGATATTATTAAAGTGAAGGGTCAAAGAGAGGAAAGTTCATTTTAGGGCTTGCTGGATAGAATCCACACAAAAGAAATAAAGGATTCTAAAATCTTATAACTCAACAATACACAAAGAATTGTGTGCCAAAGCATCTGACCTCAAGCTTGCTCCTTGCTTCATTTGTTTTAGATTGCCTAGGCTGAGCCCTAGCTAACATGATGAATCACCCTAAGAAAATCAGGCCTCTGCTCACAACACTGATTCTTCTCATCTCTACACTTCCGAATGCTTCTGTTTTATGATCTTGCCTACCTGTGGAATACTGTGCCATTTGATACCTGTTGCATCTTTTAAAAATATAACAATCTATATACTAAGAAAATTTGGTAATTGGATTAACTGTTAGAGTGTACACTACACTTGACATTAGAATTATTCCCTTGAGAATTAAATTGCCTACTTCACTGAGAAATGATTGAATTACTGAAGCATATCATTTAACAATACAATAACAATTATCTATGAGTAGATTTAGCATTTGAACACTTTTCCCAAAAGTATTTTTCTAGTTCTATATTTGAGACAATCTTAAATGCAGTCAACAACTTTAAAAATTTAATCTCTTAAAAAGGTTTAAAAATATAAATCTCTTAATAATTAAATAGTAGGACACATTAATACAGTTGCTCTAAACTTCATTGTGTTATAACCCTTTAATATAGCTCCTCATGTTGTTACCCCAAACAATAAAATTATTTTTGTTGCTACTTCATAACTGTGATTCTGCTTCTATTATGAATTGTGATATAGTTTTAATGATGGAATTTTATGAAAGGATTTGCTATCTAGAGGTTCAGAATGGCTGCCCTGATAATTGTTCAGCACAGATATAATAATAATAATAATAATAATAATAATAATAATTAATAATGATGATGATAATTAATAATAAGTTTGTATGATTAACTTTTTAGAATATAGTTTTCATAAAAACTATAAAAATATTCTTGAAAAATATAAAAATAAACAAGTAACATGACTAACTTTAATTTCAACTGAAAAGAGTGTTTATTCTGAACAGAAGACTTAATGAATTTGAACATTTAATACTTACATGATTATTAAAAAAGAACTCACAAATGTTATACATTCAAAACTATAAAGCTTGAAAAACAGGTAATAAGGTCACATTTTTATACTATAGAACAAATATTTTATTACAAATTTGAGTGAATTTATTTGGTTCTACTTCCAATCAGGAACAATTTTTATGTGATTTAAAGTACATTAAATATTCTATACATTCCAGAAGGAGGGACCTGGCTGGAAAAGGGGACAGGGAAGGAAAGAGAGGAACATGATCCGGTATTAGGCATGGGGAACAGGACTAAAGGCCTAAGGCCAACAGAAAGAATGGAAACAGGCAAACTTGGGAGGTAGATGGTTGGACAATGCTCCAGAATGTACCAGAGATCTGGGAGGTGATAGACTCTCAGGACTCAAAGGGAGGGACCTTAGATGAAAGGCTCTACAGTGGGGAGAGGGAACTTGTAGAGCCCAACCCCACCTGAAAGACAGGTCATCAAGTGAGAGATGGGTTTGCCATCCCACAGTCAAAACTTTGACCCATAATTGTTCCTGTCTGAAAGAACTGTAGGGATGAAAATGGACAACATTTAAAAATCAACTAATTTATAAACTTTACATTTAAGTCCATGTCATGAAAATATATTAATTGAAGTTACCCTCTTCATGAAGTGAAGTCATAGGAAGCCTACTATTAGATGGGGAAACTTTCTTCATGGTTGTTGATCAGAAATATCCCAGAGATACCTCTAAGTTATACAAGTTATTGCTATTACTCTTCATCATAAGTCTGAGCATAGTGGAGAGACATATGTATTGCTTCTTTTGGCACAGATTTAACAAAACAATGCATATTTTGACATGCATCATCATGTATTGCTGTGGACACCACACATTTTGGTCACAGGACATGGAACAATCAAATCATTGCAGACTAGAAAGTGGTATACAAGCTAGTTGAGAGAATTACATATGAACCCTGGGGTCTACAATTATGACCTGAACGGCACAATATGCTCATGATAGCAATAATTTCATGAATGTTATGAGGTAACAATCTACTTTATGGTTAAATTTAATAGTCTTTCCACAGGAGAAAGCAAATGCTTGGTACTATAAATATGCCCAAGTACCCATAAATAGAGAACTCAGGTTGCAGAGATAAATCACTTTCAGTTATTTTACTAAATAGACAAATAGTAAAATTATCTTCTAAATTTTTATCTCTATACCCATACAATATTTCAAGTTTCAAAATCATCAGAGATATATTACAGGAGATATTGGCCAAGGCAGAAACTCACAATGTGAAAATATGGAAAAATAAGTGTCCATGGATGCAGTCATAAATGTGACATCTGTATCACGCGCCTGAACCAAAGCATCAAAGACCACCGTAGAGATTATAATAGCATGCTTGCTACATCTTCATGAAGTCCAATGGGTGTTTTATTGAGAAAGAGGAGGGCCAGGAGGAGGAGGGGGGGGGGACAAACCATAGTTCATAGGAGGGGAGATTAGGAGATGGTAGGATGGATGGGAGAAGATAGGAGGAAAAGTGAGGTGAACATGATCAAAAGACACTGAATGCATCTATGAAGTTCTCAAAGAGTTAACAAAGTATTACGTTAAAATTTTAATGTTTGATTGGTCCTTAAAATCTGAATTAACCTGTTTTCAATTCTATTTTGGCATTTAGAAGCAGAAGAAAAATAGCTTACTTTGCTATTTCAAAGGACTTAAGCCTTGATCTTTTAATCTGTCTATTTCTCGTTTCCTTAATTGTAATGGTGAAAAACACATAGATTATGTGGCATTTTATTTTTCTTTTAATGTTTTACTTAGAACAACATAAGGTATATTCATAGAATGCTTCTCAAACTACAATCATTATAATACATTTATCATTGTGTGGGTTCCTTAAGAATTAATGTGTTCTTGACCCTGATTAGTGTCCTTTGCTGAAAATGATTTCCTTTGATTTTCTTCTTAAATGAATATTTGGGTGCCATAAACTTAATGATAAATGTTTGGATAAAAAAGTCGTACTTTTTGAAAGGTATGTCATGATACTAGAGATTTGTAAGGTCAATTCATTTCTGTTCCACCTCGTAGGAGAATTTCCTAACTCAATTATACTGAAACCCTAGACATAACAACATGCCTGATGGAGAAGGTCCTATACTGAGATGAATAACTATTTTCTAATATCTAAAACATTGACCACCATGATAGACCCATCTCTGGGAAAACCTATGAAAATTTCAAAGGAAAAGCAGCCAGCTTCAACATTCAGCTACTGGGCCACTACATTGTCTGTGGAAAAGGATATGAAAAAAGGTGCTATGAGATCCTTTCCATGTGTTGAAACATGGTCTGCACAACTCCTCTTACAAGGTAAACAAAAGAATTAGACAAGCTATTGACTTGACAATAAGCTATTCAGAACAATGACAGTAATATGGAGAGGATGCAGGACTATTTAAAGCAGGAGAACATATTTTCTTTTGTACTCAGTGTATTTTATGGTTCTTATTTAGTTTAGATAGAGCCCAAACAAACAAGGATTTCTTGTTTATATTTCATTATAGTTTTCAGACTGACAGAGCTCATGACTATATGCTCTATTCACCATGTTTGTCTTCGGGAATGGGGAAAATACAATTTTCAGACGATGGAAAGGCTATCCCTTCTATTTTCAACTTTGATTGTCTAAATAGTGCTTTGGAATTAGGATTTGAGAAAAGATAAGGAAATGGTGAGTAGACTCACAGGCACAATAGATATTTGTAAATTAAGTCATATCATACATTAATAATTTGGAAACAATTAGGCCAGTTTCATTACATTTGTTTGTAGTTCTAGAAAGAGTTAGCAGGGCGCAATGACTTTCAGGAGCCTTGAAATAATGTATGAAATCTATGCTGGTACAGCTTCAATATATAACCATGAGATAATATTTGCACAGAAGCATTAAAAAAGTAACTTAAATAAATAATACATATATTTTAAACATGTTGTAATTTTTATTAATTTTACTTAAATTTGAATAAAATTTATAATTGCTAAATTTCCATTTTATTTCTTCTATAAGTAAAAGAACATGGTTTAGAGGTGCCATTTAATAGTAAACTGAATATTTTGCATGTGTTCCGCACTGATAAGGAAAGAAAACTAAACCAAAGATAAAGCCCTTCAAGATCAACTAGCTTCCTGGATTGTAAATATTTTTTTCTTATTCCAAACAATTTTCCTATGCAGCTTCTGCTACAGTGGTTCGAGGGTAGGGAAAGCAACAATAATAATGAGGCCTGCTGGGATTTTGCTCTGAAAATTTCTCATAATTTCTTGGGTGATTTTCAGAATAGAATGGGTTATTCTTTTAAAGTACAGAAAATGATTTTTGTACCATGCATATTTGCTTTTTCATTGTATTCATGTATTACTGTCATGGCTGGGAACAGCAGTTTGGTGGGAGTGGGAGGAAGGCACACATTTTTGCCTTTTGGAGAGGAAAACATTAGATTTTTCACACCTAAATGTCCTGATATGTGTAATCTTAAAAAGAAAATACATTGTTCATGTTGAGAATAGCTGCAATTCTTAGCTTTCTTTTGGTGATCTGTATTTGGAGGTTGTACTGGCTAATTTTGTGTCAACTTGACACAGCTGGGTTATCACAGAGAAAGGAGCTTCAGTTGGGGAAGTGCTTCCATGAGATCCAGCTGTGGGGTATTTTCTCAATTAGTGATCAAGGTGAAAGGCCCCTGTGGGTGGTGCCATCTCTGGGCTGGTAGTCTTGGTTCTATAAGAGGGCAGGCTGAGCAAGCCAGGGGAAGTAAGCCATTAAAGAACATCCCTTCATGGCTTCTACATCAGCTCCTGCTTGAGTTCCAATCCTGACTTCCTTTGGTGATGAACAGCAGTATGGAAGAGTAAGCTAAATAAACCATTTCCTCCCCAACTTGTTTCTTGGTCATGATATCTGTGCATGAAAAGAAACCCTGACAAAGACAAATTGGTACCAGCATAGTGGGGTATTCCTGTGACAGCCTGACCATATTTTGGGGAGGACTGTGGAAGGACTTTGGAACTT
>LR752579.1:33652-54218 GCA_902729485.2 Mus minutoides | reverse complement strand
CATTGATATGCTAGATCATAGCTCTAAGCACACCATAGTCCTTGAAGTTTAAATGGCTAAGAGTTATTAACTCAAGATAGGAATAAAGAAATAGATGCAGCCTAGTGGATTTCCACATTAATGATGTTCCCCTACTGCTGTTTCAGATTCATTTTGCCAGTGAACATATTTTGTACACGCAGTTAGAATCATTGCCTTGATATTATTGATATGTCCTTTGTCTCTGGAGATAAACCTTGCATTTACTTTCATGTATGTTTTAATGTGAAGAATTACCAAGAAAAGATTCCAGTAGAGACTCAGTTATTTAATTAAAGTAAATGTATTCTGTTAATAAATAGAATTAAACCGACAGCACATATTCTTAGATATTATTTGTATTTAAGTTTTTTTTTTGTTATTTCCCCAAAGAATTAATTATCATGTATATAATTTGTCTAATCACAGTTACACTTCAGAGCAGTAAATTCAAGCTGTGTTCTAATTCAAGCTGGGAATTGTAGAGTGTCTCCCTAGGGACTGTCTCAGGCTCAATGCTGGGCAGTAGGGAGCGGGAGGTGGCAAGCAAGAGAAGCAGCTTACACTCAGCTTGAAAACAAGTCAGGAGCCTATGAGATTTACTTAATGGCATCTCTCCTCTAGAGGAAGAAATGGTTCTTGACTATAAGCATTTTAAAAGTGGATAATCTAGGAGAAAATCATATGTCCCTACTTTAAAACTGCCTCTTGTATTTGTGGGAAGGGCTATTTTACAAACTCAGTTCTAAGAAAAGGATATATATATATATATATATATATACGATTCAATGATAAGAATAGCTGCATTTATCATATTTTAAATAGACTTATAAAACCTTGTAATTGTTACTAAACTAACCTTTTAGTGCCTATGATTTTTGGCCTTCTCTCAATAATGTTGGTGCTAAAGATATTCAAAATACTTTGATTCAATAAATTGCCAGTATTAGAAGATACAAGTTTTACACAAACAGAATGTAAAACCTTCTTAGTGACCCATCCTAAGAAAAAAACATTGATTTTGAAAACAGAGTAAATAATGTTCATTTTGTCACAAAATACTGTAATGTTTAGTTGTTAGAAGGCTGACAAATAGTTGCAGCAACATTGCAAATTATTTCCCATGTCTGTTCCTGTTCTCAATACCCTTTATTTCATATACAATCTGGATACCCATTTAAAAGTATGTGATAAATTTTAAAACATAATAGTTTCATTATGTTAAATATAATTACATGAGGCAAATTACAAGCCAAACACTTTTTTCCCCTTGGTGGGAAAATTTTGAAGCAAATAAACATAAATCAAAGTTTAGTTCTGCCCAGTGCCGACAGTCATTCCTGCATCTTCAATTTACTTCTGTTCATTATCAGAAAACAAAAATTCCAAATTGCCATGGAGGTGGAAGTTCTCTCTCTGTACTGCATGAGTGATTTCAGAGCAATGAACAGACCGTGTCATGGGAACCAGTGAGAAAAGACACACAGAGCAGATGCAGCTTGCATCCAAAGTGCATAGCCAGAAAGCAGTCTTTTTTTTCTACTCTGTTGAGCTGCAGGAATCAATTATATTATGCTCAGAGATGGTTACATCCACTTAACGAAAGGTCACCTGGCTAGCTAGCAATCAATATTCATGCTTTCTGATCTTCTACAAAGTACACAGATTTTTGTAAATAGAAAGCAAATCTTAATTCAGTCATTTAATGTATTTTGATAAAGTTCTCAGTACTAACTAGTTCAGTGTCCCATTCATTTTGATATCTTCCCAGGAACCAATGATAATGTCAAATTTTAAAACACCTCAGCTCCTCACACCTTTCAATTTTAGTATTTGTATACACCAAGTTCAGATTTTAAAAGAAAAAAAAAAAGTCTGGAAATCCTCAGTGAAATAGAAGACAAGTTCTGTTATTCATTAAGCGAGGCAGTCAGAAAATAGCATAGAATAAGAATGAAGCAAGAACAAAAATTCAATCTACTTGTTGAGTTACAGACATTTGTTCTCAGCTCCACACTGTTAATATTGACTGGTCACATTGTCTTTAGCATTACTGAAATAATGTTATTAGTTCATAGTTTCCTTTTTGACATGCTGTGGTCATGGGTACAGGCAAGAAAACTCTATACCATGCATTTATTTTTTTATTGAGAACAATTACCTATGATTAGTCTTGTGGGGAGTTTGGCTTTTAATTAAAAGAATTTCTTGTGGAGCATAATAGGGCCTGTGGCAGAAATGCTGGCTAATATCAATAGACTGACTTAGTTTTTTTTTTTTTTTTTTTCCTAATCACTTCTAAGCTTCCCCCCCCATCTGTAGAGACTGAACTTCACAGTAGAAACAACAGCTTATCATTTCATTATTATTAAATCGGTCAGGCTCTCTCTACTTGTAGGTGGCCCATTATATGGGACACAAATAAGGATCATATAGATCTTGGGTCATAGAATTAAAGTAAAATAATAGCTGCATTTTTCAAAATATAGATATGGTTATGCTGTTACATAAAGAAATGGAGAAAATAGAATATGAGTAGTATATCTTTTGTTTTAAATATGAAGCAGGCATTTTTTTTAGAGAAAGCAAGAGTTTGTGATTCTGTTCTTCTCTAATATAAATCCATTAGTAAGTATAAAAGTTTTGTTTTGAAGGTTTGAAAGACCAGTTCTTACCTTGCCTTTTTAGATACTTATTAGCTACCTTGTTAAAAAGAATAAATTATGTGCGTAGTTTGACTCCAGCACTGGCTACTAAAGGTGTGTGCTTGCTTCCTGTTCATGCATTTAAGTTTGGGCATTGCGTGTGTTTCCCCTCTGTTCATAGCCAACTATTTTGCTGCTATTTAAAATAGCTTCATGCTATTGTTTTATTTTTAAAAATCTCAATTCTTTTCTTTTTTTCTTTTTTTAATTGTTTATTTTATTAATTTACATTTCAAATGCTGGCCTCCTTCCCTGTCTCCCCTCCACAAATGTGGGGAGCAGGCATGGCACGGCCTCATGGGCCAAAGATAGTGCCCTGGCTCTGTGCTAAGCCCCGTGTCCTCGCTTGCTTATCCCAGTCTCAGTCATGTGCAGTAAAAGCAGCATGTGTAACTCATTGGAGAGATTAACATAACATTTTGCGGTACCATTCATTCAGGCAATCAGGCAAGCTGCCTTGGACATGTGCGTCTATGATTGGGTGGTGTGAGGTGACATGAGTGAATGGAAGAGGATAAATTGTGGGCAGTCCCAGGGGGAAGTGATTTAGAGGATGGAGACCAGATGAGAGACCAGATGAGAGACCAGATGAGAGACCAGATAAGGAGACTGGACCAGCATTAGAGAGACCAGAGTAGCAGAGATCAGAGTGAGTGAGTGAACGTGAACGGCTGCAATTGTGTGAAACCAGAGAGAGAGAGAGAGAGAGAGAGAGAGAGAGAGAGAGAGAGAGAGAGAGAGAGAGAGAGAGAGAGGCAGAATAAAAAGGAAGCTGCGAAGGCAAGCTGCTCTGAACCTGCCTTGGTGTCCCTGTGTCCTTTCCCCCCACCTTCTCTGCTGGTCAGAGACTTGTGGGCACATAACACACAAACCTCACATCCAATTCCCCTTTCCCTTTGCCTTTAAGAGGGTGCTCCTCCATCTACTCACCCATTCCACCCACCTCACCCCTCTAGCATCCCTATGCTGGGGGCATCAAACCTCCACAAGACCAAGGGGCTCCTCTCGCATTGATCCCAGATAAGGCGACCCTCTTCTTAGTAGCGGGAGCCATGGATCCATCCATGTATATTCTTTGGTTGATGGTTTAGTTCCTGAGAGCTCTGGGTGTTTCTGTTAGTTGGTATTCTTGGTTGATCTTGTTCTTCTTATGGGATTGTAATCCCTTCATTGGAGGGAAAAGAGGAAGGGGCAAGATCGGGTATGGGAAGAGACAGGAGAGAACTCCAGAGGATCAGGAAAATAAATGGAAATGTGTAGCAATTGTAGATGGGTGGGGAACTGGGGGTAGGCACTAGAAAGTCCCCGACACCAGGGAAGCAAGAGGTTTTCAGGACCCAATGTGGATGATATTACCTTAAATACCAGTAGAAATACCCATAGAATAATAGAGATAGAATCTGTAGAGACCAACTCTAGTCCATAGATATGGCCCCCAGTTGAGGAATGGGGCCACCCACCCATCTCAAAATTTTGAATCCCAAATTATTCCTGTCTAAAGGAATCTCTGGGACAAAAAAAAAATGGAGATGAGACTGAAGGAAAGGCCACCCAGAGACTGCCCCACCCATGAATCTGTCCTATCTGCAGACACCAAATCCCCATACTATTGCTGATGCCAAGAAAAGCTTGCTGACAGGAGCCTGGTATAGCTGTCCTCTGCGAGGCTTTGCAGCACCTGACTAATACAGATGCTCACAGCCTACCATCAGACTGAGTCTGAGGACCCTAATAAAATAACTCCCAAACACTTGCTTCAAATCATAATTTTGATTTTGATTTTTTTAAAATTTTTTCAAGAATATTCTCTTCTTTCAAAAATACCATCTGCTCTCAAGCACTGGTACAGTCATGAGTCACTATATGGACAAACATAGTTACATTTTAACACATTTTGAGCTAGGACAAAAAGGGTATTTTTTTTTCTTTTTATCCTTTAAAACTACTCTTTATTTACTCTGAGTAGTTTTGGAATTTTTCCCAGGGCAAATCCTGTTACACTTGAAACTTTTCTAAGGTGAGTTTCTTTGCTGAAATGAACACCAAAAAGTTAAGATCATAATTCTCCAGGAAATAACTATCAAATAGAAATATATCAAAATCACTCATCAGAATTATTTTCATCTAAAATTTGATATAGCCAAATGTTCAATTTTGTTAACTTTTTAATTTGGAAGAATAAATCAAACTTAAATTTACAATGTATTATTAGTTTTGATGAAAGTCTATAAATTATTTCCTAAAATAATGTAGGTTATGGGTTTTTTTTTTTTTTTTTTTTTTTTTTTTTTTTTTTTTTTTTTGGCATGCAAAAAGCTACATGTGGTAGCACACATCTGTAAGCACAATACCCCTAAGGGAAATAGGTATAAGAAACAGCAGACTCACTCAGAAGATATCTCTACAGCTAGCTTGGCATATACAATGGCAAACATAAGCAAAAGCTATAAAAAAGAAACCATTTGCTTCTGTAACAGTATAGAATATAGGCGAGGACCCACTTTTAAAAGATGTTCTCCTGCCCCTACACTTGTGCCACACTTTGCATCAAGGTCACCAGAGAAGATAAGAAGAAGAAGACAAGAAAAAGAAGTGATTCTTATAATCAAAAAGCAAGGACAAAAGCAGTTAGATAAGTGAACGCATACCATCAGAATGAGTTTTGGGTAATGCAGAAGTTATATGACAAAATATAAAAGTATTCATTTGAGGTATTATCTACATCTCATTTATGGTCATCTGATCACTACTCTTCTTTATCTCCTTTTTTGAAATGAGGACTGTAGTCAATGTAATAAGTAGGCCTTTTCCTAACATACTTGTACCCTGCCTTTGACTTTGAAATCCTCAGTGAAATTTAACCTTCATTAACAGAAGCTTCCATGAAGAGCCAGGGATGAGCCACGAGTGTTACTAATAATAAGAGTTTGCCTTTGCCTCCCTACATCTCTGCAGTATTGATCAAGGAAGAGGACTGAATCCAGTGGGCAGTGAGGGGTCTTATTGTTATAACCATGTAGGTAAAACTCCTCTGATGGATCTTCTGGCATTAACTGAAATTAAATAAAATATCATGCAATGGTCTTCAGCTATCAGACATGACTGAAACCTTTCATATTGGAAGGTTATCATCTTTGCTGAAAACTAGTGGAATTCCCATTTGTGTGTGAATTTTACTAGATATATAAATGTATAACTTTCAACACAGTTCTTTATAATTGCAGATTAATAAGCAATTAACTTATTAATTACTAAGGACTTAAGACTGGAAATGCTGGGGTGGTGATTTGAAGTCATAGTCACTATTCTTAAGACAGAGGAAACAATGTTTATACATCTTCTTTACAAATCAAATTACATTTTAATGAGTACATAATGTATGATCCATGATTGGACACTACTATTAAAATGAAATCTTTTGAATAAAACTAAAGAGACAGTAGACCTCAGGAAATGATATTTTATAACTTTAGCCCCCTTGTTTTCAGCATGGAATGACCATTTCCTGTGAGGAGCAAGGCTACTTAGGCAGAGTCTGGAGATTTTCTGTAATGCTCTCGAACACCTCTGCCATCAACTTCATACTGAACAGGATAGCATTATATAGTTATGGGCCACAAACTTGACAATGACACATTGGGTTAAATGTAAATTAGTATTTTAGATCTTCTAGAGGATAGGCTGGTTACATTTTAGGATATTGATAAAAGAAAAGGACAAATAATTGATAATCAGGACATCTGGAAACTGCCTCTGAGTTTAAATAGCTTGAAAGTAGCAGAAGAGAACATGGTACTTTAGTCATTGTTGAATAAATATAGATTTCTTGTATTGGAATATCTTCTTGGCCACTAAGTTATCAGCCAATTACTTCATATTTTTCCCTGTTGTAAGTAATCTTTCATGCATTCACAGAATATACCCACACATGCATTTAGTAATCAGTAAAGTGCTTGCCAACTGATTCAGTGTTGTTTGATTTGTTGTGGCTGTTGTTGTTAATTCTAAGTTGAGCATTTGCTTAAGAGTTGTTATTTCAGGGACTTGCCAGTAGTTTTTGTGAGAAATTGTGCACAAGCCCCAGTACATAGGTGTTAGAATGTAAGAGGAAGGGAAAGAACGAAAGGAAGACACAAGTCAAAAGAATCTAAGAACAGTGGTAGGGTAGCAGTTATCCAAGATTTATCTGAACAATGTTACTTTATCGATGTTGTGTTTTGATTATCTATCATCTGTATTTTGTGGAGAATGATCCTCCTTTGTTCATATCATCTACAAGTGTGGAATCAAGCAACCCATTACTCAAGAATAGAAAGTATAAGCAATATACTGTATCTGGAAGAAAAAAATTACAAGAAGCTGGCAGGCTACTCTTCATTATAGTATGGGCAAACCTGGACTGCACAGGACCAACTTATTTTTGGGTTAATTTTTAAACAGTAGTCACTATTTCGAGAGTATAACCAATGGTCTGTCCAGTTGCTCTCATTTCTCGAGCTTAGCATTAGTACATGTTTCATTTATCAATCTGCTTCATTTTTAACTAGTGACAAATCCAACTGTAAAAATTTTGTAAATAAAATATGTTAATACAAATAAAACAGTAGATACTTCAGAATTATCAGAAATATTTGAATGACAATTAAGTAATGTTATGTTTCTAGTCAAATTGAATCTTTTAAACACACACACACACACACACACACACACACACATTGTAAACCACTAAATTTTCTATACACATGCTAACACTAAGTAAACCAGCTTAGAATTAAGATGTTAAGTTTATGAACTGCCAAGCATCATGGGGCTGTGTTTAACTTACTAAGCCTCAGTTATAAGCAGATTCAAGTAATTACTCTCATTCTCACCAAAATATACTGCCTTAACTAATGAGTAACCTTGGTGGTTTTGTGTATGTTAAGCACTCAGATATTCTTCAGGGCCTATTTCTTGCTTTTATAATGATATAATCAAATTTTAAATTGTTCCCCTGGTGATTATATATATATATATATATATATATATATATATATATATATATATATATATTATCAGAGAGTTCTTGCCAATGTACTGGAAATTTTCAATGGCTATGTGTCACATCTTGTATGTTTATCTTGGAATACCATTTGGAATATCATGTAAAGTAACCTTAAGGTTCCTCATTAAATACAGAACAAGGTAAGGCTACATGCATAAAAATCGGAACCCTAAGCTAAGAGAATCTATTAAGGTTGCTTGTAACTTAAAACTTTCACAACAGTAATGTTGTTTCATGCTTAGATAGAACAACTAATGAAGATTTATCTTGGATTTTGGCATGAAACCGGAAGGTCAGTGATAAAGTTTAAGAGAGATGAGTACAATTATAACAGTCTCACTCTTGCCTTGTCTTACATTCTCACACTCTAAATCTACAGATTGCAAAAATTTTATCTTGCAAACCCACCCTAAGACTTTAATCCTAAGGCCCAAGTTTCCCTGAATGTGACTGAATTTGAAATCAGGTATTCAAAGACTGGTAGTAAGGAAAAAGAACTTATACAAGGAAGCCCCAGTTCTACATAATCTGTGTCCCAATATAAAGTGAGAACACAAATACACTGAAGAGCATGGTCTTGTGTAGACACTGGACATGATGGTTAGCTCCAAGCCAGAGAAATGTTTCACAACTATGTAAAACACTGTCAGTCACTTAATTTTAAAACTGTACACTTGCATCTGTGAAATGCATTCCTGTTGCTTAAAAACTTCTATCCTGGGTATTCAGAGAAGTGTGGATCCTTCTTAGAAGGGGCCACAAAATACTCATGGGAGGAAATATGGAGACAAAGAATGGAGCAGAGACTGAGCGAAAGGCCTTCAAGATACTTCCCCACCTGGGGATCCACCCCATATATAGTCACCAAATGTGAACACTATTTTGGATGCCAACAAATGCATGCTGACAGAAGCCTTATACAGCTGTCTCCTAAGAGGCTTTGCAAGCACCTGACAAAAAAAGAGGTGATTCTCTCAGCCAACCAGTGGACTGAGCACCACATCCCCAATGGAGGAGTCAGATAAGTGAAGGAGCTGAGGAGGTTTGCAACCCTATAGGAAGAACAACATCAACCAACCAGACCCCCCAGAGCTTCCAGGGACTAAACCACCAACCAAAGAGTATACATAGAGAGACTCGTGGCTCCATTCATGTATGTAGCAGAGGATGGCCTTGTCAGGAATCAATGGAGAAGAAGCCCTTGGTTCTATGAGGGCTCAATGACTCAGTGTAGGGGAATGCCAGGGCATAGAGGAGAGGGTGGGTGGGTGAGTGCGTGGGTGGGGGAACACCCTTATAGAAGCAGGGGAAAGGGGGGAAGGATAGGCTTTTTTTGTGGTGGGGGGGAGCCTGGAAAGGGGATATCATTTGAAATGTGAAAAAAGAGAAATTATCCAATAAAAAAAGAAAAAGAAAAAACAAACTTCTAGCCTGGAATAAATTTTATTTTGTTATGGTTGTCCTAACTGAAGGTAGAGAAAAATCAATCAACTTAAGATATATATATATATATAAAACTTTGGCACAGCACTGCTAGCTTTGAGTATCAAGAAGTATCACAAGCCAATGAATATGATAGCCTTTGAGATTTATATCAGATGACAAGCAGCAAGTACTTCCATCAGAGTCCCCATTCTGACACACATCATCGGTCATGTGTAATAGTACACAGAAACCCTATTGGTTTCTGCTGAACTCTTGAGTTACAGGGCTGTTGGCACATAAACACATGTCATTGTAATCAGAGCTATGTGCTTCCTTACAGAGCAATATAAAACTCCATTGAAAATTTCTTCAAAATGATCAGAAGTCATATTTCTAATAAGGTGTATGTATTGTGTATGTCTAAAGAGATTAATTTTCTAGATTAAACTTCATATACAGACATTGATATCTTATACACACTTTCATGAATATTAGGTATTATACTATTCTGCTACAGTAGTATTTGCATATTTATAGGCAAATCTTCTGATTAGAACAAGTAGTTGAAATCTTCCTTCTGGCTATTACTAGATGACCTTCACCTTAATTTTCTAAAAGGTCCACATGGTCTTATTTTATATATCTACAGAAAGCATATTGCAATGCACTAATTTACTAGTGTTTGTTGTGTATAAATGAAACATTCACACACCCAAATAGAGTATCCCACAGAAGCTGTAAGTGTAGAAAGCTTGTCAAGTTGATTTCAGTGTAATACAGGACTGGATAGAAGTTTTACCCACCCTATCCCACTGAGTCTAGACTTTTTTTTTCCTGTCTAGACATCTCAGTTCTAGCTCTGCCTCATGTGAAACATTGAGTTCCATACCAAGTATTCAAGTAGTTGATTCAACATCTCCAGATACTAATTTCTCTCCCACCTTGCTTTACCCTCTATGAAAAGGGATTATGCCTTGTATCACAGGCAGGGCCACTATAAATCCTGTCACACGTTCATACCAAAATAAAAGTTCATAGAAAATAAGAGTCTCTCCCAAGGGAGTTTTGAGATGAGTCACAAAAGCAGGCTGTATATAATATATTGATGCCGTATTACTGAACACCTATACCCTATACTATGTTCAACTGGATGCCTGGATCAAAAGAAAAAAAAGTTTCTGTTTTTATCATTATCAAATTTATCCTAAGCATCTTTATTTTCCATATAAAATTAAAATATTACTATATTGTATGGTATATTATATGGAAGATATTTGGGATAACTTTATATAACAGTAATTCTTCCCAGAATCCTCCAGGAACAAACTCCTTTTTCAGATTAGAAATTCATAATTGAGCAAATGTAAGCTGAGGTCTATGGCGTCTGTCAGGGTCAATAGGTTTCATCCTCTGAGTCACAATCTCATAGTCTCCTTTAAATCATGAGAATATTGAATTTTGCAAAATGTGAAAGAACTGAGCAGCTTCCTGCTCTGCAGAGATTTGGGATCTCAGTTCACTCTACGCACATACTTTACATGTGTTAGCTCTCAATTTTCTCAACTTCACTGAGATCAGTTGGCATCTTCAAGGTTGTTGCCATGGATGCTAACTAGTCCCATGTGATGGTGTAAAAGCAAATTACCTACATTGTCAGAATTGTAATAAAGATGTCGTCATTTGTAGCCAATGCATCATAAGCACCTTTAGCCATATTGACCCTCAGTAAATAGTTACTTGATGAATAGTTTCTAGTTTGATTAATTATATTCCTTTATTATAAGAAGCATATTTGATGTTTTTTAATGTCTCAGTTAAATGAAAATGTATAGCAAGTCATCTAATTTAAATACTTAATCATCTATTATGAACACATTTAGAAGAAAAATATAACATAATTTCCAGCTGCCCATGTAGAAAAAGCAATGTTTGTTTTTACTATGAAATTGCATGCTACTCTTTTGATTAAGCAAATGTTCCACTCAGTATTTAATTTTTTTTCAATTTTTATTAGATATTTTCTTCATTTACATTTCAAGTGTTATCCAGAAAGTTCCCTATACCCTCCCCCTTCCCGGCCCTGCTCCCCTACCCATCCGCTCCCACTTCTTGGCCCCGGCGTTCCCCTGTATTGGGGCATATAAAGTCTGCATGACCAAGGGGCCTCTCTTCCCATTGATGGCCAACTAGGCCATCCTCTTCTATATATGCAGCTAGAGACATGAGCTCAGGGGGTACTAGTTAGTTCATGGTTATTCTTCCACCTAGAGGGTTGAAGACCCCTTCAGCAACTTGGGTACTTTCTCTAGCTCCTTCTTCCTTGGGAACCCTGTGTTCCATCTAATAGCTGACTGTGAGCTTCCACCTCCATGTATTTAATTTTAATCAATATAGATGATGGCAGATTACTGCAGAGTGTCAGCAGTGGACATCATTTGCACAAGTTCGAATGTTGAACTGTATTACCCCCTTCTCTTTCACATTCAAATGACCTCTAATCTAATTGACTCTTTAAATCTAGGACAAATACCTTCTAAGTTAGTGCAGTTTAGAGTCAACCATGGATTTTACAGGAACCCACTTTCACTTACAGCATGTTACAATGTAAAGCCAAGAAAAAGAGTCTGGACTCCTGCTTTGGTCTTATACCCAGGGCAGTGAGACCCTTGAATGACAACATGTCTGTGCATCATTTTATTATTTTATTTTTCTCTGTTAATAATATTAACATCATTACTTTTTTTCAGGCTCTGGCTGCAACAAAATTACGAAAGAAATATTTAATATTAGTCTTTACTCTTCTGGTAGCTATCAGAAGTGTTGGGAAATGTTTGTCTCATTTCCTCTTAGTTCCTGAGAACCAAGGAAGATTGGTGTCTAATGAGATATTCTCCCCACTTACATATCTGACCCCTCAAGATTGAAGAGAAGATAGTGGGAGCCTGATTACAAAAGGTCTTCCCAGGTGAAGGAGAGAAACTGTGAACTGTGAACAGAATGAAATGTCATAACCTACATTAATTGATTCGGTGCTTCCCAGAGCAAACTCATTTTCACATGGCAATTTTTTTTTCTTTTGGAAATAGTTTCTGCCATTTCCCAATCAGGAAAGCTAATGTTAAAATGTTTTTTAAGAAAAAAAAAATCAATCAATTGCTTTGTGCAGAAAGGACTCAATATGACCATTAGCCGGGTGATGGAAGCCCTTGCCCTACTGTCTAGGCACAGCGTTTGTGTCCCACACTTAAGTGTGATGAGGGAAGAGGTAGTGATTGGAAGGTTATTAAAAATAACCTCTTAGCATACAACATCCGTTAGAGCATCCTTTAGCAAAACTTGTCATTTGAGACGCACTTCTGAATGAAAGTCAAATGTAAATTTTATGCTCTGACTATAAAGAATAGAAGATCTTCTGGGAATAAATGTACTCACCCAGGAAGGAAAAGAGGCCTTCATTCCCAACCCCAATGCAGGATTAGTTGTGAGTAAGTGGTGGATTCACTAAGTTCCCAGGAAGTCTCCTTGCTCTGCTTCAGTTTTTGCCCCTGCAGAGCCCGCCAAGGCTTGTGTTTACAGTACATCATCCCTTAAGCTGAAGAGATTTTAGCAGCTGAGTCTCCGGAAAGCATGTGTTTTATTCTACCCTTTTCTTCTCACACAGCTGAACTGTCATTTCTGTAGTTTCAGTTCTAGCTAAAGACAGCTACCCCTTTGTATTCTGGGACCAGCCATCCATCGTGGATCAGAGGGCCTAAGGGCAGCAACAGCGAGAGAAAGGTGTGCTTTTGGGTCATTCCTACACTGAATGTGCTTTATGAGATGGAGGACACCCAGTTCTGTCACCTCTGCCTCCAATCAACCTTTCTTAGAAACTCTTTCAGAGACACTGCTATCTCATAGTGGTGCAGAGTGAGGAGAAATCTCAGCCTTTCTTGGTCCCCACGGTGCTAAGCAAATGAACCAACATTAGACAGGTCCCTTTAAAACATAGTGCCTTCTCGCCTTCCCATCACCCCTCCATATCAGCTCTTTAGTGGGTGTTTTTTATTATTAAAGAGGGGTCAATGCTTTTGACCTTTCTACTGCTAAGGAGAGGAGCCTCCGAATAAAATGAACAAAACAGAAAGAATTGAAAGAGACATAAACTGTCCTCTTGGGTCTCATCTGCTTTCCTTTTAATCTGTAAGATCATTTCTGCTTCTCTACCTAACGAAAAGCTTAGCTCTGAGGCTCCCATAGATGAGCTCATTCCAAAGTGACCTCTAAATCAGGATTACTTAGGAACAACAACCACACTTTCATCCCCATTAGTGTTCCTGTAGCCTACTTTCTGTGCCTTATTCTACCATATATTTTAAAGGGCAGCATCTGTTTGCTAATAGCTTCCCACACGAATTCCAATGTATTTCTCTGACATGTATCAGAGAAAGAAAGTTGTAAGGAAATTATCAAAAGGATTACCACAGGGGGAAAGTCCATGTATGAATATAAGAGCTTGATTAATGTCCCACTATCTTAAAAAAATATTAGATCTCACAACAACAGAAACACAATTGAAACGATGGTCACTTCATGCAGAGTCACATCTAACTCAATAACTTACAGACATTTCCATTTTTTAGAAATGTTTCTGTTCATCAGACCCAGGAGATTTGTAATTTTTATTACATTGTTCAATTAGAGAAGATCACTCCTGAAACTACTAGAAAGAGCTGTGTTGAGATGACCTTCCATGATCTCCAAGTGATAATTCACTTTAAAGTTAGGTGGCCTGAGGGGTCTTCTTAGAAAACGAGTCTTTCTTCACCTCAGTATTTTTTGGGGAAAACAGGCATTTTCAAAGAAACACAAGCTCTGCCTTCTCTACTAATCAGCCTATGTCTGTGTGTGGAGGGGTGGGTGGGTTCAAGACCAACCAGAAGCTCAGTACTTTTACTTTTACTAAACAAGAAGACAAGGTCAGCACTGTACAACTGTAGCATAAGGCAGTGATATTTTATACTGATATACTTAATGCACTGATATGCATTATTTCTGACTCTAGACAAATAGTCAGCATCATGAGTGTTTGAGCAATAACTATAAAAAGTTACCTGCTCCAGAAATATCTCTTCTTCAAAGTTTCCCTAATATATAAGCATTATCAGTCTAATTATAATGACTATTTCAACTCAACTCAGATGACTTTATAAAATAGGCCTCTTTCTGGATATGAATGTCTTTCAGATGTGGAAGTAAGGTTCTACCAAAATTTTATGAGGGAAAGTGCTCTACAGTATTCTTAGAATCTGGAAAGCAGATGGGAAGGAAGGTGCAGAAGACACCTCACTACTTAATATGTAGCTCTTCAGTGTGAAGGAGCTAGAATTATTTCCAGAATATATAAAGTGGAAAGTGGGTGTAAAACAGCTATGGTATTTATCAATATCTGGGATTTTGAGCTTTGCCTGCAACTGAAATTCAAACACAGTACACAGACTCTCACATACAGAGAGTGGACAAGAGGCACAGCAAAGGACATTGTGACATATGCCACCCTTTGCTACCCAACATTGTTCCTTTCATTTTTCCTTTCTCCTCTATGATATTTAGTGTTGTCAACTTGACAGACTCTAGAAGGATCTGGGAGTTGAGACTCTGGAGATGATTATGGGCATTACCTTTTAAATATTTTTATATATGTGAGTATTTTGCTTGTATGTTTGCTTATGTGCCATGAGAGTGTCAGGGTCACAAAGACCAGAGGATGGTGTCAGATATTGTGGAATCACATTTAACATTTGTGTGGATTGTGTGCTACTATTATGTGTCTGCTAATAATTGAGCCTGTGTCCCTTTCAAGATCAGCAAGATTGACCACCAATTAATTTTACCAACAGTGTGTGTGTATGGAGGGGGGGTATTATCTTGATTAGGTTGCTTGAGAGGGAAAGATCTATGAACAGTGGGTGGCATCATTCCGTGCCTGATATCCTTGACAATATGGAAGGAGATAAGGAATTTTGTCTGAGTATTTTGTCATAGCTAGAGTAAATGGATCTTAGACAATTATCTTTATTTCACGTTTCTACTTGAAAAGAGACTTTGCTGAGAATATTTGTTGCCCATGCCTCACAGGTTCAGTTCAGGCACTGGAGTTCCAAGCAGAAACCTATTGTGTTTAATTCCAATAGAAGTTGTTCTTCGTTTTGACAGAATGAGTGAGCAGGCATTTGCCTGTTTGCTTCCCTTTTTTCTCCTTTATGTCTGAAATGGAACTGTCTGCTAGAAAAGATGGAGCAGCCAGCCTGCAGATCTAAGACTGACAGCCACAAACCAAGCATGGCAGAACACAAAGACCATGGAACCCAGTTCATCCTCGAGTGATTATGTTAACATTTAGTTGTCCACAATTGTCCATCTTCATGTGTGTGTGTGTGTGTGTGTGTGTGTGTGTGTGTGTGTGTGTGTGTATTTTACTAGAGAAAAGGAAGTTGCTATATAAAGGAATCTGTATGTGCTCAGATACAGACCTCACCAACAGCTCTGTACATATAGAAGGCATGCAGAAACCACGCCATATTATTTCAGGCTTGTGTCGCAAGTTCATACACAGGTCTATGCAATAGTCATTGGATGCATGGGAGTCACTCCCATACCACTCCATAACTAGGCACACCCAGAGCTGCATTCGCAACTGCACATCTGGTTGCCATTATACTGCAACTCTGATAGGGCACATTCTAACTTGCTAGCCAAATCTGACCTGTGACCTACTTTATCCTTCTTTGTGTATTTTTTACTTTTGATTTTTAAATATATATATATATATATATACTTAAATCTGGAGATAGTTTAAAAATCTAAACAAACACACAAACATTAAAAAGGACAACACACAGTGAATACCTAGTGAGACTCTGAAAAGTAAACCAACGACTACTGCAGTCTGTTTCATAAAAGCCTTGCTTACCCTACACAGGACCAAAACAAACCAATTCACATATTGTCACATCCATCTAGGCTGCAAGATCTACATTTGGAAAGGCCAATTTTGTGATCCACTCTGTTGGTCACTAAAATGGCATTATACACTATGTTCATAGCAGCCTTATTCATAATAGCCAGAAACTGGAAAGAACCCAGATGTCCCTCAACAGAGGAATGGATACAAAAAATTTGGTATATTTATACAATGGAGTACTACTCAGCTATTAAAAACAATAAATATATGAAATTCCTAGGCAAATGGATGGATCTGGAGGCCATCATCCTGAGTGAAATAACCCNGGGAAGAGAGGCCCCTTGGTTATGCAGACTTTATTTGCCCCAATACAGGGGAACACCGGGGCCAGGGGGTGGGAGCGGGTGGGTAGGGTAGCAGGGCCGGGAGGGGGGAGGATATAGGGAACTTTCTGGATAACACTTGAAATGTAAATGAAGAAAATATCTAATAAAAGTTGAAAAAAAAATAAAATGGCATTATAAAATATATACTTTTAAAGTGACTTTTGGAGGGTTAATAAGGCAGTAGAAGGAAGAGAAAATAGCAGAGCTAATACCTCCTTGGCTGAATGAAGAAGATAATTTAAGTATAATAAGTGTAGATCCCCAGAATGTATTACATACAAGCTGGAGTTGATTGTTAGAAAGGAAGAATCATTAAGCATTGAGTAGAACCATTCTTGAAGGACTTAAGACATGAATACCTCAAAAGAAAGTACCATTTTTTTAAACCTTCCTTTCCACAAATGGTATCACTTTTGTATTTCACTTTTGTCATATTTACTTTCATCCTAGATGCATACTGCAACCAAAGTGAATGGAAAGAGGTAAATAAAAATGAGTATTTTTCTGAATTCCCATTTTCCTGAAGACGGGTGCTAAAATTGGTTGCAATCATTGCTTGGATACTTGATGACACATTTCAAATAACATAGAGAAAGAATTTTACCTTCATGTTGAAGCATTCATTTTCATATCCAACATAAATGTTAAAAAATTATTTAAAATTACCAAATATTAGATAACTGTTTCCACTGTGAAGTTCTCCAGTTGACAAGCTGAACTCATGTAAACTTTCTGTGTAAGTAGTTAATAGTGGAATGTGAGTACTACCGGTGGAATATGAGAAAATTGTCCCAAAGAAACCAAGGAGAAGAGGAGAGAACGGGCACACTTAAATTCATACTCCTTTACTTCTTTATTTCATTTAAAGTTGTTTCCCCCCCATGTACTTGTTTTGCCTAAAGCATTTCAGTCACCAGAGGCTGTAGGGCAGCTTCTCCTTCATCCCAAGTATATCTGATTTTTATTTTTCACTTTAGAGCATCCATCTTTCATGATAAATTCTAGATTGAATCACTCATTCTTCTCTTTACTAAGGCAGTGTAGATTTGGGGAGATAAATATATTGCACAATATATTTTCATTTAATATTTTCTGAACAATGTGTTTGGTTACCTAATCAAAAATGATAGCATATCTCCATTCACATACATAAGAAAATTAAAATTCCTAAATATCAACCTTCAAGAATTTCCATTTGGAGTGTTTTTCTGTCAAATCAAAAGTTCACAGTCATGTAATTATGACACCATAAAATTATTTTATGGACAGCAGGGATAAGTCATAGGATTTTCATAACACACACTGTGAATCTCTGTGATACTTGAAAAGATCTAGGTTAAGGATTCTAAATAGCAAATGTATTATTTTTCATGAGTTTGTTTTATTTTTCTTCCCCAAACTTGGCAGTATTTTACTGAGATCACTTATTGATATAGGTACTAAAATATGTTAGGTCAGTGTAAATCTTATGTTCCTATATTACATGAGTAGATAGAATACCAATTATTTCTTCAATTCTTTAGGACAGTTTTCCAATTACAAAGGTTTAATTCCTGTTCCTGAACACAAAACCTCTCTTGTCAGATCATCCTACTGACCTGTCTCATTCCTGCCTTTGTTTTTGTTTTTGTTTTTGTTTTTGTTTTGTTGTTGTTGTTGTTGTTGTTCTGAACCTTTGTGTGTGTCATATACATTGTGTCAGGACACTATGCCCTTTCTGCATATGGAATCCTATTGCTTACCTCAACTTCCATACCATATCCTGCTACATCCACTCCAGTAGCAACCTGCATGACAGGCTGAAAAATCTAGGCGTGGTCCCAGGGCAAAAAGCTCAGGGAAAATTAGTATCCTGGAATTGTGGCATCCTGTATAAAGAGTCCTCCAACGTCCTTGCTTTAGTTGGTAAACAGATCTGTATGCTTTCCCCTAATATTGCTTCATTATAATTACTCCTAAGGATTATTATTTTAACAGATAGTCAAGTTAGATTCTAGGCAGTCCTTGATCCAACCTTAAGCATGAATAGCTAAAGCACTGCCCTACAAAGGAATTCAGTACTATCTAGGAATAAGGGAGTTTGCAGTTTGAGGAGGAACCAGACTAGATACTTAGAACTGTAGCTAACTGGGTTACACCCAGATACAAGTATTTACAATTGTTTAAGGGGAATGTGGATTATACAATAGTCTACAATAGGAACTCTGACTTCTAAGATTAAGTGGACCTTAGGTGGAGCTGGTTTTGATCCCAGTTGTTTAACATTATCCCAGTTGGTTCCTGCTAGTCCTTTCTATGTCTTCATTCCTTTGCTTTAAGAATCTAGTAACCTCTAGTAACCTCATTGTATCCTGCCAGTGTGTCACCTAACTTTCCTATGTATAAAAGTCTGATGCTCAATTTGACACATTACATTCAGATCTACACAACCTCTCGTGTGGTCTCTGTTTGTAACCCACTCACTGTATCTTTGCCCACTTTGTTCCAGAGAACTCGACCCACGCAGACAACGGGACCCAGAGGGTCTGTAGCAATATCCCAGTCACAGAATTTGTGAGAGGATGAAGACAGAATATGAATCTACTAGGAAACTGAACAGAGACTTTTGTTCTGAATCACCATGGGATCCCTTCCTTGTAGAGAAGAGCATAAAAATTCTAGATGGAATTTGATTAAACAAGGTCTAAATTGTAAAGCCAGTTATATTTTGAAACATGGCCCCATTATTAATGGAGATAAAACCTTAATCCTTACTGTTTTCCACATGATCTGAACATCTACACATATGTGTACAATATTGATATTTTCTTCCTTTATATACAATTTAATTAAGAGATAAGTCATATAGAACATAAACTCATTTAAATTATACAGTTTCAAGATTGTAAATACACCCAAAGCTATAGAGTCTTTAAACCATTTTTACCATATCTCCAATGACCTCATATATATTAATAATCCTCATTTCTGGCCATTCTGAATCCCTTCAGTATAGGCTTGTCTATTCAGGGTCTTTCAATGAATGCTTAAATGTGCAAAACTTTATGGCTAGTGTGTTCTCATTTGTGCAATATTTCTAAAGTTATGTGTTTTGTAGCATGGATGAGTAATTTCTTCTTTGCTACTGACAAGTAATATATTGTTGAGAACTAGTGATACTTTTTCACTAATTATAACATTTTTATTTTTTAATCTATCACACCCAGAACCTGCTCTATATTCTATAAAAGTCTCAATTGAAAATTTAATAATTATATGTAATATTTGTGAAAACTATAAATTTATTAAATAACTTCAACCTCTTTTTATGGAAGATGGGTTTAAAGTAAGATGAGCAACTTGAATACACGCATTCAAGTTCGCCCAGGCTGAAAAACATTAATAGGACTTGCAATCATAAAGAATATTAATAAGCACTGAATTTATTTTATTGCCAAGATTTTAATAACTAATGCATTGGTTCTATCTGCAAAACGAGGAAACACATAGATAAAAACATAAAAGGAAACCAATAAAGATTATCACCATAATATCTATCAGCATAAGTGATGGGTTATTTTCTTTGACTTTACAGAGCTGTGTGATTGTCTTGGGGATAATGTTGGTAAGCTGGCAGATCTGGTCACAGAGGACCACAGGCTGATGCTGCTACTGTAGAAAGAGTAATATCAAAATCCATGCCTGGTTCCCATATTAAAAATCAGGTGAGAATTTATGAAAGTATGGTCATTCAGCCATGCTCACACAATTGTGCACACTTTAGTTACTGTGACATGACCAGTGTTCCTCATGGAACTTAATGTAACTCTACTTCAACTGGGATTAGAACCCACAGACACCAAGGGTACCAACATCTCATCTTACAAATGTTTAGACCCTCACTGGGAAGGCTCTAAAGAAATTATGTTCTGCAATTGTGGACTTCTAAGGGTTAATATAAATCATGTGTGAGCTAGGGGTTGATTTGCTTAATGATCCTTCTACATGAGGCTTAATCTTAAAACCTATGCAAGTCAAATTGGAGGAAAGACCCTGTGTTGTTGTG
>LR752579.1:0-33328 GCA_902729485.2 Mus minutoides | reverse complement strand
ACCAACATCTCATCTTACAAATGTTTAGACCCTCACTGGGAAGGCTCTAAAGAAATTATGTTCTGCAATTGTGGACTTCTAAGGGTTAATATAAATCATGTGTGAGCTAGGGGTTGATTTGCTTAATGATCCTTCTACATGAGGCTTAATCTTAAAACCTATGCAAGTCAAATTGGAGGAAAGACCCTGTGTTGTTGTGCTGTATTTCTATTTTGGTTCAAATAAATTTCCTAATATCAGCCCAATTGCAGTGCAAGCATTAACAGTGCATTCTTTCCTCTTTATAAGTTACTTCATGCTCTACAACTGCACTTCACTCTCCCTTTCACATACCCACTTTAAAGAAATCAGAAACAAAAGGCTTCCCATTTCTCTGGTAATGTTTAAAAAGAAATAAAAATAGAATCAACTAGAAGTGCAGTGATCCATGAAAGTAATTGACATTTGGTTTCACATGGAGGCAAATCCAAAGGCAAAGAGCTTTTCTACTCACAGGTATCTAAAGACTCATCTGACTGGTCAGGGCAGTCAGGGTCTCCATCGCACAGCCAACTCTGGGAGACACAAGTCACATGGTCGTGGCAAAGAAATTCACCAGGGTCACACAAATGCTGATCTGCAAAGGAAAATGTTTTGAAATCAAATGTGAATGGTCTGAATGCGAACAGAAAAAGTTACAGCAGAATAAGAACGCATACACTGCATACACAGCATGGTGTCTGTACAGCAGCAATTCTTTTTTTTTTTTTTTTATCAATTAGTTTTTATTAGATATTTTCTTTTTTTCCAATTTTTTATTAGATATTTTTTTAATTTACATTTCAAATGCTATTCCGAAAGTCCCCTCCCCCCCCCTCCCTGCTCCCCTGTCCACCCACTCCCACTTCTTGGCCCTGGCATTCCTCTGTATTGGGGCATATAAAGATTGCAGTACCAAGGAGCCTCTCTTCCCAATGATGGCCAACTAGGCCATCTTCTGCTACATATGGAGCTAGAGACACGAGTTCTGGGGGTTCTGGTTAGTTTATATTGTTGATCCTCTTCTAGAGCTGTAGACCCCTTCAGCAGCAATTCTAAAGCAAATCTTTCCTTAAAGTTTAGGTGTTTGGCTCAAGCACACAGCTTTGGCAGGCTTGACTCCATTGGAGGTTCCCACAGTCTTTTCTGAAAAGAATTAGGAATTTTGTTTGTGTTTATGACTACAGGATTTGTCACATCAAATATGATGTATAAATGTTTCAGATAGTGATCTTGGTAGGCTCTGTTCCATCAAAGCAGAAGACACTGAGTGGAAATTTCAGGTCCATCACTGCTCTGAACAGGGAAAAGGTTGGTGGTCTGCTAATACTGCAATTAAACTTATTTTTTTTTTTTAAAAAAAGCATCTATCCTGATGTGAAAGAACATGAAACTATGAATGAGATATTCATATTATAGAAGTACCATTCTGCTTTTAAATGTGATTGCCAATCAGGCAGCCTCTGTTACGAGTCAGCAAAACTTCCTTCCAGCTTATATTGCCATGAGTTTTGGAATAGTTTATAAATAAATAAAAATGTTATTTTCCTTTTTGTGTTTTTAGTATTGGGTGTTGCCAATCTCTGCTAAACTTCTTGTAAATTTAGTGAAGATTGATTTTTTGATATGTGTACTCCTTACTTATAGTTCTACCTGATAAAATTCTCTGCTTTAACATGCATGAATTAGTAGATGGCCCCTGAATGTGAGTGATAAAGTAACACAGTGTAGATAGCATGGATGCATCTCAATCTCATTGTACTTTTGTTCCTTAACAATATGTAAGATACTGACTCCCCTTACACTCTGAAGTTATCCTGGTTTTTTTCTTATAATTTTTATTTCCCTGGTTCCGCCGTAGTATAACTTTTAGTAAATTTATTACAAACAGTTATAAACCTATAATATTAATGAAAAAAATGTTAAAATTTAACTTTTTCCATTCTCACAGTGTTAATAGAATTTAAGAACTAACATTAAATTCTGTCATGTTTACCAAAGAGTACCTGTCTTACTACCCTCATATAGTCTTTTTTGTTTGTTGTTGTTGTTGTTGTAGTAAATTTTACTTGAACACATTATATTTGTCCATAATTTTTATGCTACAGGATTATAAATATAAAATCCATTCTCTTCCTGAAAGGGTCTGATGGCACACTTGTAAACTCATATAAAATTTTTATTAATGAGTGTCTTAGTCAGGACTTCTATTCCTCCACAAACATCATGATCAAGAAACAAGTTGGGGAGGAAAGGGTTTATTCAGCTTACACTTCTACACTGCTGTTCATCACCAAGAAAGTCAGGACTGGAACTCAAGCAGGTCAGGAAGCAGGAGCTGATGCAGAGGTCATGGAGGCATGTTCCTTCCTGGCTTGCTTCCCCTGGCTTGCTCAGCCTGCTCTCTTATAGAATCCAAGACTACCAGCCCAGAGATGGTCCCACCCACAAGGGACCTTTCCCCCTTGATCACTAATTGAGAAAATACCCCACAGCTAGATCTCATGGAGGCACTTCCCCAACTGAAGCTCCTTTCTCTGTGATAATCCAGCTGTGCCAGGTTGACACAAAACTAGCCAGTACAATGAGTAAAGGGAGAAAGATGTAATCGAGTGTGCAGATACCTGAGAGTGAATAGCCTATAGACCAGGAGTAGAAGAGGAACAGTCCTAAGGTTTGTATTCCTACAATGAAATATCATGACCAAAAAGCATCTTGGAAAGAAAATGGCTTATTTGTATTATACTTCTACATTTTAGTCTATCATAGAGGAAAGCCAAGGCAGAAACTCAAACACAGAAGGAACCTAAAAGCAGGAACTGATGCAGTGACCATGAATGAGTCAGCTAACTGGCTTGTTATTCATGGCTTGCTCAGCCTCCTTTCTTATAGAACTCTGGACCATCAAATGAGATATAAACCCACTTTCAATAGGCTGGGTCCTTCTTCATCAAACACTAAGAAAATGTGCTACAGGCTTGCCTAAACTTCAATATTTTGGAGGCATTTTCTTAATTGAAGTTCCCTTGCCTCAGATGAATTTAGCTTGTGTCAAGTTGGTATAAAAGTAGCCAGCACCAGAACCTAATGTCTAAAATACCATGTGTTTGATCCTAAGTGTCTTACTCCACTCAAACATACAGGCAGGCAGACAGACAGAAAGAAAGATAAAACTCCCTCTGAGCACACGCACGGGTGCGCGCCCGTGCGCGCGCGCGCGCGCGCACACACACACACACACACACACACACACACACACAGGTATTGAACTATAAGATTTAAGCATTTACATAAAAGAAGGTATTTATTCAGAACTGTAATGGATACACATTAAATGATATTCAAGTTAGGTTTGTACTTTTTCACTCAAGTATGGTATTTGTAAATATGTTCACATGTTGTGGAGGTAAGACTTAATTTTGATTTCAGGTAGTCACAAGCCATTCAGAGTTCATTTAGAAAAAAATATAGGGTGAATTTCAAAACAGTATGCTTAAATATAAAGGAAAATGTGATTTATGATAAAATAATTTAAATGCAAATAACTGAGAAGTTCTAAAAAATGTTCAACAATATTACAGTGAGTCAAAAGTTATTAACCCTGTTTATTCCATATAATCCATAATGGTTGGTTTGCAGGTCTGTAACTACTCTATTAGGTTCAGATAAAAAAGTATTTCTCTTCCTTTCTTCTTCCCAGCCTGGAAACAATTGCTATAAAGTTGAAGATAAAAGCATCGGACCTAGCAAAAGTCTTTAAATAGTTGTATATAGCTTATGACTAACTCAACACAATAACGTTTTGTTATGAGTATAAAGAAGTGTGGAGGAGCATGAAAAACTGTTTCTGTCACTGGAATAGAGCATCTCTGAATTGGTCAGAGGATGTGCTGGGTCATCCTGGTTTTTGTAAAGAAGACTTTAAAGCCACAGGAAGCACCAAATAAAAATTAATCAGAGGTATGTCATGTAGCTTTCTGTTCAGAGACTTGAAATTTTCTACAGAAGAATCTAGGACAATATAGCTAAAGTGTAATGGGAATATATGGAAATATTCTGCTAAAAGTCATAAGTATAAGAATTAAGGATTTATAACTATTTAAAATGCTTTACATGATCTCATGTATATAAACTTGGAAATGGATCTGATGTCTTTTT
Organism: Mus minutoides; assembly: GCA_902729485.2. Taxonomy (NCBI): domain Eukaryota; kingdom Metazoa; phylum Chordata; class Mammalia; order Rodentia; family Muridae; genus Mus; species Mus minutoides. The sequence continues at coordinate 29,152 of LR752579.1, read as the reverse complement.
TGCTGTTTTATTTTTCTCATTTACTCTTTTTTCTCTTTCTTTTTTATTTCTTTATTACTTGCTTGTTAGTTTCTTTTGAAAGCAGAGGTTTTGTTTAGTTTAGTTTTTTTGTTTGTGTGTTTGTTTTTTTTATTCCCCTCACTGTCCTGATACTCACTCAATACACAAAGCTGGCCTCAAACTCAGAGATCTGCCTGCCCCTACCTTCTGCCAGTTGCTGTAATTAAAGGTGTGCAATGCCAGACCTGGTTGTAGAGATGTTGTCTTAAAATCAAGGTAGGTCATATAGTTAGAAAAAAATGGAAAGTGCCTACATTGAAAGAAGCCTCTCTTTCTAAGAGAGTAAAATCAACAATAATGCAAACATACTTCAAAACCATTTCTGTCTCTGTCTAATTTGCTTCCTTCAGTTGCAATAAAACACCAACCACAACCAACTAGTTTAGGAAAGGGTTTACTTGGCATACAGGTTGATATACATCATTGAGAGAAGCCAAGGAAGAAATCAAGTCCGGGAGACAAGAACTGAAGCAGAGTCCACTGAAGAACACGGCTTGTGTCCAGGTTTATATTAATCATATACACTTACTAAAATATCCATGTTCATCTGCCTAGGGAGGTCTCTGACTAGAGTATGTTGGATCCTACTGAATCAAATAGCAATTAAGAAAACGCTCTCACAGACAAGCTCACAGGCCAATCTGATGTCATCAATACTCCTGTTGAGGTTGCTTCTTCACAGATGACTCAAGCTTCCCGCCAAGTTGACAGATGAAACAACGACAGACTTCATATTTTAATTTATTCTATGCATTGAGGTCAAATGAAAACAAAGTGTATAGAATCAACTAAAACCCAGAATTGCCTGCCATTATGCAGGGTCAATTATTTTGTGTGTGTGTGCATATATAGAACAAAACAGAAAGAAATGAGGTAATTGTATTTATGAGGTCTAACTTCTTTTTTATTGGATATTTTCTTTATTTATATTTCAAATGATAAGCCCTTTCCTGGTTGAGGTATAACTTCTTAAAGAAAGAGTAAAAATTAAGAGATGGAAATCTGAGTTTGAGAATCTGTTTGTTTTTATTGACTTTTTTTTGTAACGACATATGCTTATACTTTTTTTTTTTTTTTTTATTGATTCACTTTACATCCCCCTCACTGTCTCTCCTGGTCACCCCTCCCATGATCCTTTCCCCATCCCTGTTCTGCTTCTCCTTTGAGTGGGTGGAAGGGCCCTGAGTCTTCCCCATTCTGGCACACCAAGTCTTTGCGGGGCTACACAAGAAAAACATATCCCATGGATAGGCAAGAGCTTTCAGGATAGCCAATGCTCCAGTTTTTCGGGACCCACATAATCACCAAGCTTTACATGTGGTACATATATGTGCAGTTGCCAAGGTCCAGCCTGTGTATGCTCTTTGGTTGGTGGTTCAGTCTCTGAGAGCCTCAAGGATTCAGGTTATGATGGTGAGGAGGATGTCGCAGGAGTGTGACCAGATGAGACTAGAAACTTTAAAACACTGAATTTGACAATTTCTCTTTTGAATAAAAGACAATGTGTTAAAGATCTTAGTCTAAGAGAAAGAAAATAAATAAACTGAAGGAATAATGAGATCAGAATATGAAGAACATGATAAAAATAAGAAGAAACAAAGTAGAACTGTAAGTATTGTGAAGGAGACATGAAGCCTGTGCATTTTACCCGAGAGAACTGAGGTCAGTGGAGAAGTTGGAGCAGAATGTTGGACTATAAACCAGATTTTCTAAGGGATCTCTGGCTGTTCGCATAAAATTGAACTGTGCACAGTGAAAGGAAATAAAGAATATAAGGAAGATCAATGAGGTGTTTGAATGGGTGCACACACTGATGGAACCAAATTTAAACATTCTATTTTATGAATAAGCAAAAGGATCCCCACCATGTCTATTTTCTCATTAAGTGTCTGAATTTTTAGTGTGAAATTATGAATAAAACATATTATATATTTCATATATATATATATATATTTCATAAATGGAAGATATCAAAAAATGAATATATATATAAATGGTAAAATATTTAAGTCTAAATTTCAGATGAAATTATCAAAATTTGAAACCTAACAAACTGTAACTGCAGAAAGTTGAAAGCAGCTTCAAGAGGAGATAGATGTGAAGATGAAGCAAGGATGGACTAGCTTTTTAATAATTGTATCTGAGATTCAAAAAGGAGTCAGACTGTGAGGCAGAAGAGCCTCCTTTGACCTGCAAACAAATCCAGTGATATGGATGTGCACACATGCACATAAGTGCACACACTCACACATACAATTACTAAAATAAAAACAATACCTTTATATTGGTATAGTTTGAGGGACAGTTTTATTTCTTTAGGAAATGTGATTTAAAAGTTTACTATGGTTCATCAGTTTGTTTTTCAATCATGCATTTCAACTACAGTTATACAAGCACTGAACACAATCTTAAGATTACTTTTTCAGTATTTTGAGGCAAATATTTTCTAGGAGGCCATATATGCAGCTGAACAAGTCAAACATTCAACCAATGGAAAGGAGCTGGGGACCCATTAGGTTGAATTAGGGGAAGGCTGGAAGAAATATTGGTGACCCCATAGGAAGATCTGTACCCCTGAGTCCTTTCACAGACTGAGCCACCAATCAGACAGCATACATTAGCTGATATGAGTCCCCTGAAATATGTACAGCACAAGACTGCCTGGTCTGGTGTCAGTGATAGAAGATGCCCCTAACCCTTGAGGGCCTTGAGACCCCAGGGAGTGGAGAGGCTTGCTGGGGTCTGGGATGGACATGCTCTTGGAGATGGGGGAGGAGGAATGGGACGAGGAACTGTGAAATGGTTGACCAGGAGGAAGATAGCATCTGGACTATAAAAAAATACAGATAAATTTTAAAAATATATATGCATATTTTGATTTCAGCTTTATCTATCTACCTAGCTATCTTTTTACTTATTCATCCATTCATTTACATCCCAAATACTGCGCCATTTCTGATCATCTGTCACATAGTTCCTCCCTCCATCCCCCATCCCCTTTTCCTCTGAGAGTATGTTTCACCCTTACTTGTGAAATAATCTGCTGTGTACAAAATAAGCTCTCTATTATGGTGGTGGTAATAATAATAATAATAATAATCACAATTATTATTATTAACTATTATTATATTATATAATAATAGTTATTAATATAACTATTATTAATATAACTAATATATAACAATAGTTATTATTATAATTATAATTATAATTATTATTATTATTATTATTATTTTAAAAGGCTTCTGTGGGTGTCATTGCTGTTCACTTGCCCTAAGGGAAACCATGCCAGCCAGCACATGTCCAACTCTTCAGAGGAGACCTTGATCAAAGCGTAGAAATACAAGGAAAGTGGGCCCGCAGCTTACCGAATATAGATTCATTGTGTTCTTACTACGATCTTAGTATGGTGATGTTTGTGCTTATATGAAAATATTTTAATGACTTTATTATAATTTATACTTTTAACCTTCAATGATAGAGATCATTTTTTACATATTTATTGCCAGAATATTTAACGTCTATGTTCTTATCAGATGAAATTGATAATAGAGATCTTTTTTAAAAAAGTTGGGACTATCAGTTCAAACACCAAAACTATTATCTATCAATTCAATTAGGATTTATTGAGTATCCTTCCATATCCTTGCCTACTTTCACCATATTTAAGTGCAATAATCTTATGTCACTACCCTTACTATTAATGTTTTACCTTACTGAGTGCTTTTATTCCTAACAAGGAATAATAGTGAAATTCGGAGCCAATAGAAGTTACAAACACTGATAGTAAATTTTTATAAACTAAGGCATAGAGGAGGGATGCATATACACTCAGTGACTAATGAGCCAGAGAAACAAAAAAGTATGTTTAACAAGACTAAGTACCTTAAACCAGACACAACACTTGAACAACAAAGTCTTAGGCAAGTGCTATGACATCCAAACTCAATTAAAATGAACTCATTCTCTTTAGATCTATATGGTGACTTAAATAGGAAGTGCTTAACATCATTCATCTGAAAAACACACATTCTTCATTTCTAAAGTGAAACATGCTTTTATCGTCTTTTGTCTCTTCTTGTTGCTGATTTTCAGAAGAGATCTCATATAAGGACTTATATGTATTGCCAATGCATCCTGAGCTTTTGAGGCATTCATGCAACGTTAAAGGAAGCACTCTAGTTATTGAGTTTTCAGAAGCACCTTGATCTCTTTCCTTATTTTATGCCAGAAAATGTACATATATGAAGAACAATGTCCTCAGATGGGCTTTTGAACTATTTCAAATACTATGCTTAGAGGGCTTCTTTCTGATTTACTTTTAAAAAACACTTCATTCTGAATTTACTTTAAAGTATATGTGTGTCTAAGCGTGCTTCAATGTATGTGTACCACATTTATGGATGAGAACTTGGAGCTCAGTAGAGGGCATTATATCCCTCTGGAACTATACTTACAGGCAGTCATGGGCTGCCATCTTTGTGCTGAGAACTGAACCTGCCTCCTCTGCAAGAGCCCCTAAAACCTTCTCTCCAGCCCTTTGGAGTCCCTTTCTTAATACTTTCTTCTACTGTCATTTGAACACTCCCTATACATTTTGGCAGTAATGGTGGTTTGTAAGATAGTCTGGCATAGCCCAGAGGTTGAACTCTAAGTGACTAAGTAACCAAGGATGACTCTGAAATTCTCTTCTTTTTCTTCCCAGTTTCCTATTTCTGGGCATTATAGGCTTACAGTTTTTCTACTTTCCCTGTGATTTTGCTTATAAGGAGTACCCATTCCCACGTTAAATATAGTAGCTTGCTGACATATAATGCTTACCTGGTGAGCATGTTTTCTTAAACATGTAATGTTAGCTCCAACCTTCAAAAAAGTACATGCACAGCAGCAAGGCAACTCAGCCAGCAAGGGAGCTTGACAACAAGCTTGAAACCAAGTGCTCAATTGCAGGACACACATGGCAATCTTTTTTTTTTTTTTTTTTTTTTTCTTCATTTTTGTAAAACGGGATCCCAGTATGGAACTTACTAGAAATATCATCTGGTTTCAAGTTTGTGGCTATCTTCCCTCTGCCTCTTAACACCTACTTTATAGGAACATCTTCTGTGTACTCTTTTGTTCTCAATTCCCTATAACACTTTAATGTACACATCTAAAGCTCTAGTTTTGCATATGATCTGTGCGGCAACACTTGGGCAATGAGTTATCAACATTCAGCTTCTTTTGACTCCATATCCATATTCTTTAGAACTGGCCAAGGGAATGTCTTCAGCTCTGGCTTTCCTCATCACTGCTGAAATTCCCAAGAAATAGGACAGCCTACATTTCACCAAAAAGTAAGATAACTATGGAAGGTACATTCAATGGAATACATTTTATACAGTACATAACAATTGTAAGATCTTGTTAATGAGGACAAAATTGGTGAAAGTGGAGGACATTGTGCTAATTGAAATAAAATAGACATTGAAAAAACAACACACAATGCAAATATTACTTATGTGTGGAATCGATACAAGTTGGTTCCATAAAAATTGAAAATAGAACAGTGTTTACCAGAAGGTACAAAATGAGATAGGGAGAAGAATTATCCAAGATGTACAATGTTATAGTTGGAAGGAAGAAATATGTTCTAATATTTTGATCTCAGTAGGGTGAATATAATTAGTAGCAATGCATTACATTGCTAAAGGAAAGGAATCAAAATGATGTCCATATAAGAAATGCTAAAAACCTGGGGAAACAAGTATGACTATTCTCTAATTTTATAACTTTTAGTGTACATGTGTTTTAAAATGTCACCTTGTAGTCCAAAATGCAAAAATCATGTGACATTCAACTGTTTATAACGAAGACACCAATGTAAAATATAAACACTTCTTATATTTTTAGAGCATAGCATTTTGCAAGAGAAGGAAAAACAAAAGCTGAAACAGACCCAGTGCTGAATTTTACATTTGGAGTAATGGAGACCTTTATTTAAGCACTAAAATAAAACTACATTCTCTCATTATCATAATAAAATACACTAATGACTGAACACTATACAGTATAAAATTAAAACATCCATGAAAACTTAAAACTAAATGTGTAAGGAATTTGACATTTTCCACCAGGGTCCCATGTGACTACGGAGCAACAGTAATTTAAATAAATCCATTGAAGACTGCCTGGAGGGCTCTGTTTTCTTGTCTTTGAATCATCTTTTTTTGTAAGAATATTATAATTATGAATGTGAAATAAATTGTAATTCAACATTTTAAATTGTGTTGAATATTGGGTATTTTGAAGAACATACAGGAGACAGATCCATTAAAAAATGCTGTTATTTTGCGTCTCTCTGGAAAACAGATATTTGACTCTAGTCAATTCTAAACACCATGCAGTTATAATGCAGGCTATTGTTTGTCTTTATTTAATCCACCCTGAACACTACCTATGTGAGAATTAGAGGAGCTCTGAATACTGAAGAATGTCTATGTCTCAATAGCAGGATATGAGATGTAAGATTGAATGAGCAATTCTTTTTGTCACGTAGATTCGAACACTATTAGTTCATCGTGTTAATATCACGACCGTTTATACGTCCCTAGTTGTCTTTTAGAGATATTTACAAGGGTTTAAAGCTTTGACCAAATACTGATACGTGTCTCGACTCAATAAGATCTTCGATCTTCCTTATCTGTGTTTAGTTAATTCTTCCCTTGAAGTTACACTGGAGGGTGTCCACTGACTAATTTAATGGTACTCACTCCTAAGAAACTCACATCCGGGTTCCTATGCCACACAAACCACTCACTTCACATAGCAGAAGGAACATTGTGAGCATAATAAAAGCTCAGCTTTTAGGGAGGAAGTTTATTCTGCAGATTTAGAGAGGTGACGACACATCATCATGAATTATCTTACTATAGATTGAAAAGGAAAGGATCCTTAATACCAGCTCAAACTTGACGTCTGAAGAAGTAGGCAACATGGTCCCTAAAAGCTAGAAATAACAAAGACACAGTTGACTGTTTCTTCAAAACGACTTGATCTGGGAACTTCAGCATTTATATATCAAGTCACCAGAACCATAAAACTGTCTGGAACTGAGACAACAAGTTTGTGCTAATTTGCTATGAAACAACAACCAAGCCTCAAACAAGTTCCTGTCCCACATCACATCAAAACACAGAAAAAGTAACTCAGGAAATTAGCAGAAAACAAGTAAACTGCTAGCTATTTTACCAGAAATGTAGGGTGTTTTTCCCCTTTCCTAGGCTTTTTTTCTCTAGTTTAAACTCCAAGATAAATGTCCTTTCTTCCATTCCATGCCAAATGTCAGTTAAAATACAATGCACAGGATAAAGTGTGTCAATAATGACTAACTTAGATGCACATTACAGAAAATATATGAAAAGCATCAGAATATTCTAATAAGCACCATCTCCAACGGATTGGAAAGGGTGGTGTGTGTGTGTGTGTGTGTGTGTGTGTATGCTTGTGCATGTGTGGTGTGTGTGTGTGTACACATGTGGGTGATTTTAAATTTGTAGATGAATATATATAAAATTCTGAAAATGTCCATTATGAAAAATGAGTTTCCTATAATTATTACAAATTTCTCAAGCATTTCATGCCTTACTAGGCACCAAGACGTTTTGGAGCTGCAAATGGCAATTCATTCATGCTCACACAAACATCTTACATACAACTAAAACAAAATGGAAAGCTAAGGAAATTATGCTAGGATCCTGTCTGCAAGCATAACAGGGTATCACTAATAGTGTCAGGGATTTGCTTTTGCCCATGGGATGGTTCTCAAGTTGGGCCAGTCATTTGTTGACCATTCTCTTTGTCTCTGGCCCATCTTTGTCCCTACAAATCTTGTAGGCAGAACACATTCTGGGTAGAAAGTTTTTTGGGTGGGATGCTGTCCTTATCCCTCCACTGGGAATCCCGCCTGGCTATAGGAGGTGTCACGTCAGGGTCTGTATCCCTCGCTGCTAGAAGTCTCACCCAGAGAAACCTCCATAGTTCTTTGGAACCTCTCCCTGTCCCAGGGGTCTGGCATGTTCTATAGATTCCCACCCTCTTGCCCACTGCATTTTTCATTCTTTCTCAACTGCTCCTTCTATACATGATTCTCCTAACCCCATCCCATTCCTTTCCTCATTCCCTCTCCCACCCAGAACCCTCCCTCTATCCACCTCTGATATCCAACTTATTTTCCCTTCTGAAAATGATTCAAGCATCTTCCCTTGGGACATCCTTCTTATTTGGTCTCTTTGCCTCTGTGGATTTTAGTGTAGTTATCCTGTACTTTATAGCTAATACTCACTTAAAATGGAAACATATCACCCATCAGCCAATGAAAATAGATGCAGAGACCCACAGCCAAACATTAGATGAAGCTCTGTGGGATTCTTGTGGAAGATTTGGGACAAGGATTGAGGGACCTGGAAGGGATAGGAATTCCACAGAAAGACCAACAGAGTCTACGAACCTAAAACCTTTGGGGCTCTCAGAGACTGAGCCGCACCAGAAAGCATACATGGGCTGGACCAAAGCTCTGCACATATATATATAGCAGAAAAGCAGCTTGGTCTTTGAGCGGATCCCCTTACTACTGGAATGGAGCTGCTCCTGATTAGATAGCTAGTGTGTGGATCAATTCCCTTTCCCCTCACTTGGTCCCCTTGTTTTGCCGCAGTGGGATATGAGCCTAGTCCTGTAGTGACTTGAGTGCCAGAGGAGGCATGAGAAGGGCAGAAGGAATGGGGGAAGCAGCTGTGTGAGAGGGTGACAAGGAAGAGAAGGATGCTGATATTGGGATGTAAAGTGAATAAATAAATGAATTGACAAAAGAAAGCAAAGGAAACACATTCTTCCTAGGAAGAGGTTTTTGTGCCTTTGTCATTCAGTCTCAAGGATCACAAGGAAATTACTCTGTAAACAATCCAATTTAATATTTGATTTTTCAAATAAAAAGTTGGAAATTTTTCTTTTGCCATTTAAAAAGCAGGTAGGATTCTTTGCTTCTTTTTTTTTTTCAAAACAGAAAATCACACACACACACACACACACACACACANAAGCACACCACACACACACACAAACACACCACACACACATACCACACACACACACACACACACACACACACACACACACACACACACACACACGCACACGCACGAATGGGCACATGTATATGCACGCACACAACTAAAATTCCTGAAGTCTTTTTAGTATGAGGCCCAGGATTCAGGAATTCAGTTACATGAAACCACCAATTCACCAGGATTGACTCCCATTCTTACCACTGAATTAGTGCATTTCAGTTCTGTATCCTCTGAAATTTCAGTAAAAAAATGTGGCTTTCTAACTACCCTGTTTCAAATACCCAGTCAGTGAAACAAATAGGCAGAGTTACTTTTGTACAGTGAGAAGGAAGGGTACATTTCTGATATGTCTCCTTGGAAAATATAAAAGAAAATCCTAAATTATTGGTGTTTCTTTGCAAGCTCTATTCACTAAATCCTATGTGATCTTTATCCTGTCTCCTAGGAAGTACCAAAATTTACATGCTTTTTCTAATCTCTGCCTCACTGAGAAGTGAAGCAGATGGCTCAGCCCTTTCACGAGCCCTGCCATGTCTTCTACCCATTATTCTGTGCTTTAACTACTACAGTATTACATACCAAAAATTCGTATTTTGATATTAAAGTGCATTTGTACATTGTACACATATTTTAAGGTTCTAAATATATTCTTTATTTAACATATATTGTGTCTTTTTGCATATGTTTTGTTGTCTCACTGGAAAAGAAAGCTAACTATGAATGTTTACATTAATGTGAAACAGGTTCAATTACCAGTTTGTCTATGCATTCTTGGAAGACTACCAGAGTGGAACAGCTCACACAGTAAGGAGCTGGCTGACAGAGAGGGAAAGACATATACAGGATATTGTTGATTACTGCCAATTTTTATCATTTTGGAAAATCCTTATTAGTGAGAGGGCAGGGAGGTAGATCATGGGCATGTAGCCCAGTGACAGCTATTGACAACTGAAATAGAACATCTGCTAAGGTTCTCCAAGCAAAACAAATTGTTTGTTGTTCTCTTTCTTTCTTTCTTTCTTTCTTTCTTTCTTTCTTTCTTTCTTTCTTTCTTTCTTTCTTTTTTCTTTCTTTCCTTTCTTTCTTTCTTTCTTTCTTTCTTTCTTTCTTTCTCTCTCTTTCTCGCTCTTTCTCTCTCTCGCTCTCTCTCTCCCTCTCCTCCTCCTCCTCCTCTTCCTCCTCCTCCTCATTCTACTCCCCCTCCTCCTTCCTCTTCTTCTTAAAATGGGTTTTGAGGAACATCTCATAAAGGTTTACCATGTAATGGTAGACAGATAGGCTTTATACATGAACCTAGGATGCTACTGTCACACCCTGAGCCACAGCACATTGAGACACTATTATCAAAAAGAAATTCAAGAACTAGGAAAGAATCTCAGAATTTGATTGTTTTAATCTCTCTCTCTCTCTCTCTCTCTCTCTCTCTCTCTCTCTCTCTTTTCATTCTTTGTGAATTTCACACTACTACAACATGTTTTAAATACATCCACCTCTCATTTTCCTCCTGCAACTGCTCCTAGCATGCCACTCCCTACAGCCAGGGCCTCACTAAAGTTCGTATCCCCTTTTAATATTTTTCAATATATAACCTATTCAGTTTATTTGTTATTTTCCATATATACCTAGATGTTGGGTTGACCATTGGTGCATGAGTAACATACCTCAAGGTAAGAAGAAAACTGGCTCTATCTTTCAACTGCTAACATTTCTTCAATGCACTTTACACACTATCTAGATGGAAAGTGATGTTCCAAACTCAAGGAAACTTGTGATTGGGTATCATAGTGATGGGGGCGCCTAGTCGGCCATCATTGGGAAGAGAGGCCCCTTGGTATTGCAAACTTTATATGCCCCAATGCAGGGGAACTCCAGGGCCTATATGTGGGAGTGGGTGGGTAGGGGAGCAGGGCGTGGGAAGGGTAGAAGGAACTTTTGGGATAGCATTTGAAATGAAAAAAAAAATCTAATAAAAAATTGGAAAAAAATACTCCTAAAAAAAAAGAAAAAAAAACATTTATATAGTGAAAGTTCAGTACATATATATATATATATATATATATATATATATATATATATATATATATGGCTGATAGGAAATACTTATTTACTTTCTTATGTTCAAATATAGTTTACCTTTTATGGTATACTGCTGGTGTGTTTGTTTTAAGCTACATTCCCTGGTCAATATTTTAATTTGATTTTCCAAACTATAATTACATTTTTAAATCTTCATTAAAGTTATAGATTTTGAATTTTTCTTTGTGTTGGAGAATAAAGTAATTAATGTGATAAATAGTAAAACCATTGTTGAATGTCACTGTATGAGACATTCTAAATTACATGATTTGTACATATTTTAATATTCACAGAAATTGATTTTTGGAATCTTAAAAGTGAGATATAACTAGAAAGTGAAACAGCTGATTTAACAGACTTTTTTGCCAACAACAAAGTGCAGACACATTATCTTACTGAAAGATTGTTCTCAAGGTCATTCAAAGGCTGTTTTGTCAAGCTAGAGAGATTGCTGTTAGAGTGGGATGCTGACTTTAGTTCTAGGGCTCTGCCTAGTTATGCTGATATCCTTGACACCTGCTCTTTACAATACCATATCAACACCAACTATCCACATTCACAGAGGAAGGACATCTTACACTCCCTAGATTGCTGCCATGTTTTCTTTTTAAATCCTCCCTTTCTGCTTACTAAGCATTACGATTAATTTTTATGATTTTATTTGTATATTTATTCATTTATTTGAGTTGTCTGTACACAAAGGCCACAATGTAAGTGTAAAAAACAGAGGACTATTTATATGAGTCAGCTATTTATCTCCATCTGTGGTCCAAGTGGTTGAGGTCAGGTGATAAGGACTGGCCTCAGTGACATTTGGGTGGGAGACATTTCCCAAGCCACTGCTTCTGGCTAATAAAATTCCATGTGTTTTGAGTCTCAAATCTCCAAAGATAACAGATGCCCTGACAGTAGCATCATTTATCTGTAATTTATATAAACCTTGGTGAACAAAAGAGATAAGGAGGGTATGGAACATGGTGTTCACAGTTGAGAAGAGATGTTCACATGAAAAGGTAATATCCAAACTATTAAGGATGGGACACAGGTCCACCTATATTATTTATAGCAGGGATACATCAGTGTTTTCGGGAACAACAGGAATGGAGAGAACAGAATGTTTACCTGTTTATTTTGAAACTCCTCTAAAAAATATGAGATATTAGTTTTCATAGACTGACTAACTATTTGTAAACATAACCAAACACTAATCATCAAATGAGAAACATCTTTATTAGTCAATATGATAAGAAGCATAGAAACTTAGGGAAGTTGGCTTGTGTTATTTAAGTAATTACAAAATATAAAGAAAATTTTAATAGGGTTTCTAAATTCAGTTCTATGAAGCATAGATCGCTAAGCACTTCTCTAAACAAGATACATGCCATTGAATTTAAAGATGACCTCCCGAAAGTAATTATTATTATTACTCCATCCAAGAAATAGTTTAATATAACATTTTAATGCTAATTAGAAATTATAAAGGTAGAAATGGATGCCCTATAGAAGGTAAATGAAGCTCCCAATAGTACCAGAAACATATATAAATGCATATATTCACACATGGTGTACCTAAAGAAAAAATGTCATATGAAAAACTTAAGAATTTAATAGCGAGACAACACAATACAGCCAACATGTACACTGTTTTAACAATAAAAACATGCCTGAGAAACTGAATGAATGTCTCATACATTTGTATCTTATACTTCCCTTATCAAAATAAATTTAGTATATACTATGAATCTGAAAGGCAAATGCCAGCAAATGCTGGTGTGTTCTAAAGACAGGTTTCATTTTAGTATTTGTCAAATATTCTTAAAACTACACACACACACGCACACACACACACACACACACACACACACACACACACACACACACACACACACACATATATATATATATATATATATATATATATATATATATATATATATATATATATTCACATACAAATGTATATGGTATTTATGTGTCTACTTTTACCAATCTCTTTATATGTCTCTATCTTTGCTTCAAGTCTACACATGGTATATTTTACAAAAGGCTACTACACACACACAAACATACATACATATATAACTTTTGATGCCACATATGAGTATGTGTATTTATGTGTGTTTATAAAAAATTTTCACCTTCTAACTAATAAGGAATGTTGAGTTCTTTAGTTAAATACCACAAAATGTACCCAAATTTCCCAGGCAGTTCATCTTTTTAAATTGTAACTTTTGGCCCCTCATGCTTATGATTTGGGCATTTATATTTCCTCCTTATATTCTTAACTGATTATTCAATAATTCCTAAAAACACTTTAACACAAAGGGAAACTAAGGATATGTTTTCTTCTCTTTTTTATTTATTTTTTGTAAACAAAGATTATATTGTCACTATCAATTCCTATGATCTTACAAACTAGAATTTCCCCATTTTAAAATTCATTGGGGGGTGTGGCATAAATATTATACTTAAAACAATTTTCAGCTAAAAATTTAGAATTTTTACTAATGGAAGTTAATATTTTGGGGGGAGGGGGGCTTTGAATTCTTTCCTTTTTCTTTCCTTTTTTAAAAATTAGATATATTCTTTATTTACATTTCAAATACTATCCCTAAAGTTCCCTGTACCCCCCCCCATGTCCTGCTCCCCTACCTGCCCACTCCCACTTCTTGGCCCTGGCATTCCCCTTTACTGGGGCAGATAAAGTTTGCAATACCAAGGGTCCTCTTTTTCCAATAAATGCCGGCTAGGCTATCTTCTGCTCCATATGCCTCTAGAAACACGAGCTCTAGGGGTACTGGTTAATTCATATTGTTATTCTACCTATAGGATTGCAGACCCCTTCAGCTCCTTGGGTGCTTTCTCTAGCTCCTCCATTGGGGGCCCTGTGTTCCATCCTATAGATGACCGTGAGGATCCCTTCTGTATTTCCCAGGCACTGGAATAACATCCAAAGAGACAACTATATCAGGGTCCTTTCAGCAAAATCTTGCTTGCATATGCAATAGTGTCTGGGTTTGGTGGCTGATTATGGGATGGATCCTCGGGAGGGGTAGTCTCTGGATGGTCCATCCTTTCATCTTAGCTCCAAACTTTGTCTCTGAAACTCCTTTCATGGGTGTTTTGTTCTCTATTCTAAGGAGGAATGAAGAATCCACACTTTGGTCTTCCTTCTTCTTGATTTTCTTGTGTTTTGCAAATTGTATCTTGGGTATTCTTAAGTTTCTTGGATGATATCCACTTATCAATGAGTGCATATCAAGTGACTTCTTTTGTGATTGGGTTACCTCACTAAGAATGATATCCTACAGATACATACATTTGCCAAAGGATTTAATAAATTCATTGTTTGTAATAGCTGAGTAGTACTCCATTGTGTAAATGTACCACATTTTCTGTATCCATTCCTCTGTTGAGGGACATCTGGGTTCTTTCCAGCTTCTGGCTATTATAAATAAGGCTGCTATGAACATAGTGGGGCATGTGTTCTTATTACCAGTTGGAACATCTTCTGGATATATGCCCAGGAGAGGTATTGCTTGATCTTCCAGTGTACTATGTCCAATTTTCTGAGGAACCTCCAGACTGATTTCCAGATTGGCTGTACTAGCTTGCAATCCCATCAACATTGGAGGAGTGTTCCTCTTTCTCCATATCCTCCCCAGCATCTGCTGTCATCTGAATTTTTTATCTTAGCCAATCTGACTGGAGTGAAGTGGAATCTCAAGGTTGTTTTGATTTGCATTTCCCTGATGATTAAGTGTGTTGTACATTATTTCAGCTGCTTCTCAGCCATTTGGTATTCCTCACTTGAGAATTCTTTGTTTAGCTCTGTACTCCATTTTTAATGGGGTTATGTGATTTTCTGGAGTCCAGCTTATTGAGCTCTTATATATATTGGATATTAGTTCCCTATCAGTTATAGAATTCGTAAAAATCCCTTCCCAATCTTTGGTGGCCTTTTTATCTTATTGACAGTGTCTTTTGCCTTACAGAAGCTTTGCAATTTTTTTAAGGTCCCATTTGTCAATTCTTGATCTGACCACACAGGCCATTGCTGTTCTGTTTAGGAATCTTTCCCCTGTGCCCATATCTTCGAGGGTTTTCCCAACTTTCTCCTCTATAAATCTCAGTGTCTCTGGTTTTATGTGGAGGTCTTAGATCCACTTAGACTTGAGCTTTGTACAAGGAGATAAGAATGGATTAATTTGCCTTCTCCTACATGATAACAGTTGTGTCAGGACCATTTGTTGAAAATACTGTCCTTTTTCCACTGGATAGTTTGAGCTCCCTTGTCAAAGATCAAGTGAACATAGGTGTGTGAGTTCATTTCTGGGTCTTCATTTCTATTCCATTGATCTACCTGTCTGTGGCTGTACCAGTACCATGCAGCTTTTATCACAATTGCTCTGTCATACAGCTTGAGGTCAGGCATGGTGAATCCACCAGAATTTCTGTTATTGTTGAGAATAGTTTTTGCTATCCTAGTTTTTTTTCTTATTCCAGATAAATTTGCAAATTGCCCTTTCTAACTCAGTGGAGAATTGAGTTGGCATTTTGATGGGGATTGCATTGAATCTGTAGATTTCTTTCAGCAGGAGAGCCATTTTGACTATATTAATCCTGCCAATCTGTGAGCATGGGAGATCTTTCTGTCTTCTGAGATCTTCTTCAATTTCTTTTTTTAGAGACTTGAAGTTCTTGTCATACAGATCTTTCACTTCCTTAGTTAGAGTCATACCAAGGTATTTTATATTATTTGTGACTATTGTGAAGGGTGTTGTTTGTCTAATTTCTTTCTCAGTCTGTTTATCTTTTGTGTAGAGAAAAGCCATTGATTTGTTTGAGTTAATTTTATATCCAGCTACGTCACTGAAGTTGTTTATCAGGTTTAGGAGTACTCTGGTGGAATTTTTAGGGTCACTTAAATATACTATCATATCATCTGCAAATAGTGACATTTTGACTTCTTTCTTTCCAATTTGTATGCCCTGGATTTCCTTTTGTTGTTGAATTGCTCTGGCTAGGACTTCAAGAACTCTATTGAATAGCTAGGGAAAAAGTGGGCAGCCCTGTCTAGTCCCTGATTTTAATGGGATTACTTTGAGTTTCTCTCTATTTAGTTTGATGTTGGCTACTGGTTTGCTGTATATTGCTTTTATTATGTTTAGGTATGGGCCTTGAATTCCTGATCTTTCCAAGACTTTTATAATGAATGTGTGTTGGATTTTGTCAAATGTTTTCTCAGCATCTAACAAGATGATCATGTAATTTTTGTCTCTGAGTTTGTTTATATAGTGGATTACGTTGATGGATTCCCATATATTAAACCATCCCTGAATCCCTGGAATGAAGCCTACTTGGTCATGATGGATAATTGTTTTGATGTGTTCTTCAAGTCTGAATGCCAGACCTCTGTGCATCTTTCCTGCCAGAGGAGAGCTTGCCTGAAGAGAATACTCTGTTGAGACTCAGAAGAGAGCTGGACATCCAGGACAGCTAACAGAAGCTAACAGAATGACAGGAAGAACAGGCTCCAGCCAGAGACAACTATAACAACTAACTCCAGAGATTACCACATGGCAAAAGGCAAATGTAAGAATCTCACCAACAGAAACTAAGACCACTCACCATCATCAGAAAACAGCACTCCCACTTCAGCCAGTCCTGGGTACCCCAACACGCCCAAATAGTAAGACTCAGATTTAAAATTATATCTCATGATGCTGATAAGGACATGAAGAAGGACTTTAATAACTCACTTAAAGAAATTCAGGAGAACACTGCTAAAGAGGTAAAAGTTTTTAAAGAGGAAACACAAAAATCCCTTAAAGAACTACATGAAAACTCAACCAAATAGACAATGGAATTGAACAAAACTATCCAGGACCTAAAAAGGGAAGTAGAAACAATAAAGAAAACCCAAAGAGAGACAACTCTGGAGATAGAAACCCTAGGAAAGAAATCAGGAACCATACATGTGAGCATCAGCAACAGAATACAAGAGATGGAAGAGAGAATCTCAGGTGCAGAAGATTCAATAAAGAACATGGGTACAACAGGGGAATACCAGGGCCATGATGTGGGAGTGGTTGGGTAGGGGAGCCAGGCAGGGGATGGTGGAGGATATAGGTGACTTTCAGGATAGCATTTGAAATGTAAATGAAGAAAATATCTAATAAAAATTGGAAAAAAAAACAATCAAAGAAAATGCAAAATGCAAAAAAGATCCTAACTCAAATCATCCAGGAAATCCAGGAAACAATGAGAAGACCAATCCTAAAGATAATAGGAGTCGATGAGAATGAAGATTTTTAACTTAAAGGGCTAGCAAATATCTTCAGCAAAATAATAGAAGAAAACTTCCCAAACATAAAGAGAGAGAACTCCAAATAGACTGGACCAGAAAAGAAATTCCTCCGGGCACATTATAATCAGAACAACAAATGCACTAAATACAGAATATTAAAAGCAGTAAGGGAAAAGGGTCAAGTAACATATAAAGGCATGCTTATTAGAATTACAGTATATGTTTTCAAACTAAAGTAATCCAAACCTTGTCATTACTATAAATGGATGGTCTTCCCTTTGAAGAATGAATGAGTGTATTTTGAAAGCACTCTTTGGCAAATATCAGATATTGAATGTTAAACCCATATCCTGCAAAAGGAGAGAGGACAGAAAGCTCTACAGAAAAGTATGTGAAAACCTGGTTTTCATCACTAAAGAGATTATGTGAATGTGACAGAGGTAAATCTGTAATCTAATATTAGAGTCTCATCAAACCCCACTGAAACCTCACGTTTGTTCATAGCATCCATTGACAATGACTTCTCTGTGGCAGAATTGAGAATCCTCCGCTGTGATTAAATAACCTCTGTGAAGTATTGGAAATGTTTAATTACATTTAAATGTATTAAAGAGACAGCTAATGAGAAATAAGGATGTTAACATTTACACGATAAAGATTAAAGAAAAGATTTGTAAGTGCTATGACATATATCTGTTAAATTCATGAACTCCTCTCATAATGTTCTAAATTTAAAGACTAAATTAATTTCTATTTTGCAACTTAGCAATGAGTAAGTTAACATAATATCTCGCTATGTATTTAATTATGTAACTCAGTAATTATTATTCATTATACATATTTATATACTTTTTTCCCAAGGATATTTATCACTTTTTTCATCTGGTATTAAGAACACGACTGTGTAAACATCAAGATCTATCATAGACATTCTTCAATTAATTTTTCAATTAATTCTCATTGTTTAAATGGTAGCAGTGGGGTAATGCTATTTAAATTTTTAAATAAATTTCAATTTCTTTCAGGTTTGCTAGAATACATTAACTCTCAGAATGGTTATTCTAGGTGTAAAAATTTACTCGATTAAAACACAGAAAAGTGCAAAGTATCAGGACAATGATGCAAAGGACATGTGTGTCTCTCTACAAAGGGATTAAGGGGGAAACCTACTAATTACATTTCCAGGGGTAGAAATTCTGAATCAGTGTTAATATCCCCTCAACTCCAGGTCTCAGCATACCCTGTTTCTTAGCAGGCCTTTATTTATGGTGTTGACACGTTTGGCAGACCACATCTTTCCTCTCCTCTAGCTAATTGGACAAGTCATAGGCACATGGCCCAAGGCAGCAAGTGATGTAAATGATGCATCTGATATCCATACTGACAACTAAGGGTGATATTAAGTAAGATGAAGAGTAGGCTGCACCTGGTATTGAGAGAAGGTAAATGGTTAATAGGAATAGTACAGGAAGACTAAGGGTTCTTGTTTAGAATTCCAGCTCTGAGAATAAAGCACAATATAACAGCCCAGACAGTGACCTGGGCCATAGTCATTCCCATGTGCAGACAGTGACCTGGGCCATAGGCAGGTCATTCCCATGTGCAGACAGTGACCTAGGCCGTAGGCAGGTCATTTCCATGTGCAGACAGTGACCTGGCCCATAGGCAGGTCATTCCCATGTGCAGACAGTGACCTGGCCCATAGGCAGGTCATTCCCATGTGCAGACAGTGATCTGGGCCCATAGGCAGGTCATTCCCATGTGCAGACAGTGACCTGGGCCATAGGAAGGTCATTTTCATGTGCAGACAGTGACCTGGGCCATAGGCAGGTCATTCCCATGTGCAGACAGTGACCTGGCCCATAGGCAGGTCATTCCCATGTGCAGACAGTGACCTGGCCCATAGGCAGGTCATTCCCATGTGCAGACAGTGACCTGGGCCCATAGGCAGGTCATTCCCATGTGCAGACAGTGACCTGGGCCCATAGGCAGGTCATCCCCATGTGCAGACAGTGACCTGGGCCCATAAGCAGGCCATTCCCATGTGCAGCTGCATGGCTTAACTTTATGATTGACATATGGTCTGCTTCTGATCCCTAAGTGAACACTGGGAAAATAAGGGTAAGTAGTACATATAAACTTATAGTAATGAAAAGAAAATATCTGACGCAATTTGAATGAAGGGATGGAAAAAATTAGTTTTGAGATCTCAGAAATATTTGTAAATTTGCAAATTCTTTGTCTAAAATGCATGGAAAAGATCTCTGCTACCAATAGCAACAATGAAGAACATAACGTATGAAGAACATAGATTCAAAATACAAATTTGCTTTATGGTTCAGTTAGTAGATTTCCAAATTTGAGGTGGAAAGTGCTTTCCCTGCCTCTCCAATTCATTATGTGATAGACCTTGTCAGTTTGGGCGATTTGGAAGAATGTGGCATCAACTAATCACTATCTCTTTTTTGTATCCATCCATCCAATTACCCCTCCTCATACCTCAACTCAGAATACATACAAGAACTTGCTTCAAGTCTGTTCAGTCCTGAAGCATTTTATAATCTCCTTAAAATGCCTGTGCTCAGGATTGGCAATGACACCTTAATATGAATCTTTACAACTCTCAGACAGCTGTCAACTATGTGCAGAAAGCATCTGCTGAAGGGATTCAGTAGTTTAAACATTGGTGCCAACTGTGAACTCAGTGGCTTTTCACAGCAAGACTGATTTAAAAATCAACAATATAATACATGGTTAGATGTAACTGAAAACAAAGGAAAGTCTGGGTCGGCAACATGCCTCAGTGGATAAAGGTGCTTGCTGAAAAATATGATTGCTTGAGTGGCATCCACGTAAATAAAGGAGATAATCACCTCCCAGAAGTAGTCCTCTGAGACCCCACAGCCCCACCAGCTGTGAAGCCTCCTTCTCATGGCAAAGTCGATTTACAGTCAAGGGAATCTGTGCAAGTCAGAGGATGGGACTTGGTTAAAAATAAACCCCTCATATGTCTCCTAGACAAGTCAATATATTTGGGTCTTGCTTGGACTCATCTGGAATACTGAATGTCATTTCAGGGAAATGACTGTACCCACTACCCCTGCATTCTGTACAAAGTGCTGGCCAGAGCTTTCAACCAGTGTAAAAGGTTTCACCCTTTCTCTTGACACATCTTTTGGAGAAAAATGCCCATTAGCCTGATCAAAAGCAGGAACTTCATTATTTCACATCCTTCTCTAGGATTTGAGCTCCTTCTATGTACTCACTTTTAATCTAACTATGGTGTTGTATTGTGACTGTTTTCTAATACCCATTTTGAATATTCAGGAAGTTATAGGCAGGAAGCTTGTTATAAATTAAAATGCCTTGGTAATATAAATTATGTCTTAGCAAAGAAGACTTTAAATTTATATGGCAAAGTTTTTCTTTTAGATGTTTATCTTGAAATTATAAAATATATATGTTCTCCATTATCTTTCTTCCTTCCAATCTCTCTCATGTGCACTTCCTTGTTTTCTTTCAAAGTCATGGCTTTATTTCTATTAATTACTATAAGCATGCATATCTATCTATCTATCTATCTATCTATCTATCTATCTATCTATCTATCTATCTATCTAGTATACATATCTTCCTGAATATAACCTACTCAGTATTTATAATATTATTTCTATGCATATGGTTTTCTTGAATAATCATTGGTATTGGATAAACAATTACTGTGGTCTTCAATGGTTAACACTCTTTCTCCAACCTCAGTACTCCCTACTTCTATGTAGTTCTTTGGGTAGAGCTGAGCTCTCAGTTATTCGCTGTCCACTTTTCCATGCCTACTATTGTTTTCCTTCTTATATTTATTTATTTTTGGCAGTCATGTTAGTATAGTTTAATGAACATAGCCTACACAATGACAATACTATGAGACACAATCTCACGGCACACTCCCTGATCCTCTGACTCTTGCAATCTCTCCACTCCCTCCTCTCTAATGCTCCCTGGGTCTTACAGGTGATACTCACATTACAGAGGTACCTGTTAAGACTGGGATCAGCAACTCTGCATTTTGATTCTTTGTGGGAATCTGTAATGGGCTCTTATCAGTAATAAAATATTTATTGTAGATTTTAAGAAATTAATTTTCACTATGTCACTCTGAGTCTGCACCCATCAGTTGCTGGATGAAGTCTTTCTGTTCTCTCTGATGATGATTATACTACTATATGGTCCCACCACATCCTTCAGGCATGGCAAACAGTAGGGCTGAGGCTTGAAGGTTGGGTTGCTGTCTCAATCCCTCTAATTTAGGTCGTGCCTGATTGCAGAGGGTGGCCAATTGGGATCTATGTCTCCCATTACTAGGAGTCTTTGCTTCAGCCCCCCTCATAGATTCCAGAGTTTCTTACACTAGGTTTCTACCCTACCCACAAAGGAAGTGAATCCTTTGGAGAGAGGGAAGACGGATTAGAGAAGCCAAAGGAATCAATGACATCACCAGAACATAGTCCACGGAATCAAATGACTGTGACTCAAGTGGGCTCATAGATATCTAGGAGCCTATATGAGTCTAAGCTATCTTCTCTGCATAAATGCTATAGTTGTATAGGTTGGAGTATTGGTGGAATCCCTAACAATGGCAGCTGAGGCTGTCTCTGACCCTCTGGCCTGCCTTTGGCTCCTTTTACTCCTACTGGGTTGCCTCATCCAACTTTGTTGTTAGAACATGTGCCTAGTCTTATTGTATTTTGTAATGCTGTATTTGTTTGATGCCCTGGGAGGCCTGCTTCTTTCTGAGGGTAGATGGAAAAACATTGGATCTGGGTAAAGGGGAGGTTGGGAAGAGAGGCTGAGGTGAGGGAGGGAGGAGAAACTGCAGTTGGAATGTAATCTATGACAGAAAAATAAAAGAACAAAAACAAATTAATTTTCAGAATGAGGAAATGAAGACTCTGATGTTTATCCTTAAGTAATTTAATTTCTATAATGCATATTTAAAAATAATTAAGTTGATGAATATCTAGATATAATATGATTTTTCTAACACCTTGATAATTCCCTGTTTCTATGTTGACAGGTAACCAATTAACTTATTTGTATTCAGAGTTCTTAACTGCTGTCCTTAAAGTATACTTATATCCTTTAGAGCATCAATGCTTCATTTCATTTCATTTCAATTTATTTATTAGCAGGTTATGGACATATTTTACTTGGTCATTATTTTAAATCCTGAAATAAGGAATTTTCAGGAGAGAAATCCAAAGGAGGCTGCATGTGAAAACTCCTAAAATAGCCTTTTGGATAGAATAACCTGCTACAGAGTGGCCTAGCATGATAACCAATGTGCCAATTTCTGTTGGTTACTTTCACCCTATTTACTTACATACCTCCTCACTTGTAGGATACATATACTTGTGATCTGTTTTATGCAAGCTGAATTTTGTGAAATCTGGAATTCAGTGTCTCTGCTTCTTAGTCATGTAATAAAGGACTATAACCTTAAGACCTGTTCCTCTTCATTACATTTTAATCAACTCATTGCTTCATTCATACTTATAAATCCCCATAATCATTTAAAAGCACAAATGAAAAAAATGCCTAGGATCTTGTCTTAGGTTTTCCGTCCGTGGGTTCCTTTAAGATATATTTAGTCAGCCAGGAAGTGTTGGCACATGTCTTTAACCCCAGTACTTAGGAGACAGAGGCAGGCAGATTTCTGAGTTTGAGGCCAGCCTGGTCTACAGAATGAGTTCCAGAAGAGCCAGGATTGTACTTAGAAACCCTGTCTCAAAAAAAAAAAAAAAAAAAAAAAAAAAAAAAAAAAAAAAAAAAAAAAAAAAAAAAAAAAAAAAAAAAAAAAAGGATCTATTCAGTCATCAGCTCCCACTAGCAACAATCCCAGTGTGCTGAGCCATAGCACATTCCTGTTTTAAAATCAGATTTGCAGATTTAAGGGAGAGACTGCAAATATATAAGTGGAAAATTAAATACAACAGCAACCATTTTTATGATAGATACCTACCACAATGCATATCAAGTTTAAAACTCAGGAAAGTGTGTTATCAATTAATTTATAAACAAAATATTGTATTAATATATTGACATATATATCTATAATATTTTCCATCTATATTTGCCTCAGCTATATCCTTTTTAATTGTATTTTAAATCATTTTACTGAGAAATTAAAAAGTTAATACTGACTTTGCTCTTAAGTATTTGATAAAATTATAAATTATGCTCATTAACCATCAGAAGCTTCTTTAACTTTCAACACTTAATATCCAGTGAAATATAGATAGTATAGGATAGGGGAATATGGGAAAACATTTTCACAACTTTCCTGTAGACATACATGAGCTGCAAGATTTGGAATTTTCCAGCCTAAGATCTAGCTCTCCTTTTCAATGATTATTTTAGGTTTTTATTCTTTGTTGGTTTAGGTTTTATTTTTCACCACCCACACAGCTCAGATGTCAGCAAGTTCATTCTTATTGTGACCCAATGGCTGGCTATTCTCCTATGTTCCTTCACATTTTACACTCACACACTCTCTCAATGCATCAGATGTGTATGGCAGAACAGTGATTAATACAAAGCAGTAATAAATTTAGAAGTACAAAAAAATAACTGGGAGGTACATACATTTTTTTTTCATTAGGTACACTTAAATATAGTGTATATACATGGTCCTACAATATATAACTCGTTTTTTATTTCCTTCAATTTTGTTTGTTGATTGAATGATTGAATGATTGATTGATTGATTGATTGATTGACTGAATGATTGAGTGATTGAGTAATTGATTTTATAGTGTGTGTATGTATGCTTGCTCTGGAGTGCCAATAGAAATCAAATGAAGGCTCTTAGGAACTGGGTTTGTCATACCACATTTGCAATCCTTGGATAGGACTCAGGTTGCCATGGCTGTGCTCAGGCTCCTCTGCTGTTTGCAATCCATGGATAGGACTCAGGTTGCCATGGCTGTGCTCAGGCTCCTCTGCTGTCTGAACATCTTACCAGTTCTCATTTTCATTAACTTTCTCATCTCTGTTAGTACTGGGGACCACATTTTGCCCTTTGCTTTGTTTGTTACTTTGAATATTATTCTTAAAAATGACTTAGTCTTAATATATAGTGCTAAGCATAAAATGTCTGCTCAAAATCTTCACGGGGTCAGAATTAAAAGCAAATATCCAATCTTAGAGAAGGACATCCAGTCTAGGCAACCTGCTGACTACCTCCTCTTTTCATTGCAGATGTGAGCTCTCTCTTCACCCTGGCTCCCTTTGTCTTCTCTCACTGCATGCTTGCTTTCTGGTTTCAGTGTCTTGACAGATTCTACTACTTCTAGTTAAATAATTCTTTTCTTATTACTTATTAATACTTGCTCTACCATGTGTGACTCAAGCATAAGCTTAACCTATTGTCTATCTGGATAAAGAATCCTCTTCTTCCATTTACCTATGAGGCAAGATAAATTTATGTCTGATAGTAGAGCTGAAGCAGTGACAGCAGGGAGGAGTCACCCACCAATTACTCTACAAGCTTCTAGGTCATTTACTATTTATTAGGGGCATTAATATGGCATTTTTTTTAGTTTTATACTATTTGAAAACTTTTATTTGATTAAATTAACATTTTATAGGTAAAACCAGGAAAATTATTAATAACAGTCTGATGAGAAAATATCAGCACACATATGACAAGTCCTAGTAAACCAAATTCACTTTCGCTGGCTCTTCTGATTCCTTTCATTTCTTCCTAGGGCTTCCTAGTGTTTTTTGAAATCATTCCTCTAAGCAGGAAGGATCATGCAGTGGAGACAGATAAAATTAGCATCTCCAGGAAATATTAAAACTGTCACCCGATGGAGCAGGGGATCACTATTAGGCCTTCAAGTAATACCCTACAGTATAATTTTGTAATTCATATATCAATTAATTTTATATTACTGTCACACATGGCACTGATAGTTAATATTTCTTCATACTGCTATCTTAATTACAATGTATTTATACTGACTAGGAACACTTCAAGATCAAAGAATGTCCTATTAAAAAATAACTAAACTTGGGAAATCTTTTTAATGTCTGTCTGTCAATCTAATAGAAAAGAATTTAGCACCATTTCTAATACTCTTTAAGTTACAGGATATAGAAGGGCAATCAATTTAAATTATATTATAACAGAACTTTTGTAATTTGAACATTTAAAAAACACATTTGTCAGTAATTATTTTCCATAAAGTAACTATATATACATATGTAAGCTGACCACACAAGAGAGTATTAAATTCTTGAGTTCTCAACAGCTGTTTATTTGGAGAATGCAGTGGTGCTAGGGAAATGGGATTTACCCTGAGGCTAATGGTATTCAGAACAACTTAGCACAGGTCTGGAGAAGAAAGTCAAGGTTAAAATTCTGTGAACATTGATACAATGTCATAGATAAAGACAGGGTAGAAAAGGTTCTAGTGACATCCCCAAAACCATGAAGAACAGCAAGGAGAGGGTTATTGTAACTCAATTTATATATCTTACTATTGAAAACAAAGCCAAAAACAAAAACAAAAACAAAAACAAAAAAACCCAGAAATTTTTCTTGTTTTTTTGTTTGCTTTTTTTCCTGAGAACTAGAAAGCTCTTTTTAAATCTAAGCTTTATATTAAACCATATTACAGGGTGTTTGCTCTCCAAATCCATCTCATTTTTTCTGTAAGTCTCTTGAAAGAGGAATCCAATTATTTTATAAAGAGAATGTATAATTGTGAAGATGATGTTACAATCGACCTAATAGCATATCTGACCTTAAAACAACAACAAAATACAGACTCACTGGTTAATTATTCTAACATTTATTGTTAACTATAGATTAAATATTCTCACAAGCAAATGAAAGTCCTTTGGTGAAATAGCTTTTTTCTCCTCTATCTTGAGTCTTGTGAATTATACATTGTCATATTTTGTACAGAGTATCTGGAAGTCAAGAGATGATGGATAAGTGATGCATGAAAAGGAAGGAACTGATAGATGATCCAAGAGCACCTTCTAAACCATTGCTCTATTAAACATCATTGCTCAATTAACTCCAATATTTGTCAGTTACAATGCAGTAACAAATCAACTATTTCTAAACAAATTAAATCGTGTTCCAAATGCCATCCAGCACAAAGTAAAATGCAAGGGGAATAATAGTATGAGCTTATTCACAGCAATTTTAATGGCTTCTGGTCTGTAACAAGGTTGGTTTGTAAGACTCAACTTTGTAATTTACTATTTACTTGCTAGACACATTCATTCTCCAAGATCAACTCTGGACCTGATTCTATGCCACAAGTGGAAGACGCAGAAAGGTAAAAAGCTTCACTAAGCCACAGGCTGACCTTCACAGTCTAATCAGTAGAGATGAGCTCCGTTTTCAAGGGAGGGTTGGGACAAATAAAATTGTCCCCACAATCTATTACTATATGCAAGGCTGATGTTGCTTTTAGAATGGAGGAAGTGATAACAGTTATATGGTCAATTTCACTAGGTTAGTTCACAAAATTCCCTGTCCATTTTTTCTATATATTATATATACAATATAGTGGCTGCTTGTTTCATCCTTATCATCACTTCATTAAGCATCATTTTCTATTTGTTTCTGGGACAGGAAAAATTAAGGAAGCCCTGGTTAGATGCTGATTAAATATGTCTCCTATTTGCAGTAGCTACATTTGGTTGTTTAGTTCTGTTCACAGACTCAGTTACTCTTGTATAGTAACATATCTGAATTTTGTCTAATAATTCAACAAGCTTTGAAGACTATTTAACTGGGCACTGATATACAAATTAGAGATATTCAGGATGAATTTCACTTATGTGGTCTTTCAGTGGAGAAATTAGATATTATGGGCAGACTGGAAGCATTGTGGTCAGAAATCTATTCAATTTGTAGAACATAATTGACTTTAGTCTCCATATGGATTGCCATCTTCTTAGTCGTATTAAAGACAACTTTTCACCCAAGTTGGTGAAAAATCAAACTTGAAACTAACATTTGTTTCTGCTTTGTTCTGTTGCGAGGGTTTTAGGAAGGGGTGTAATTGTTAGCAATGTGCTATACAAAATCTACAAGACCTGGGATTCCTAACTTTGTTCCAGAAGATAAATACATGAAAATAAAATGGATCTTGGTTAGTTCTATGTGTTAATTTATTTTTGTTTAAATGGTTAGGAAGGTGGATGTAACCATGCTATAGTTAAGCAATGTTGTGGGTTTTTTTTTTTTTTTTTTTTAAGTCTGGAGTAGACACATCTTTCAAGCTATTTTAACTGAGTCAGAGAGGAGTAAAATCATCCCCTGTGTCTGAACCACTGATTCTGTGGAAGGAGCTGGAGGGAAACTAATGGCAAGTGATGGTGAGTGGTGACTGCTCCACATGGATGTTTCCAAGAATGCCAGTCAAGTGAGGAAAAGAGGTTCAGGCTTCTAATCAATCCTGAATATATGTTCTCTAGATGCACAGCTTAGTCTTCACATTCCAACCTGGATCATGATGTATGCAAATAAAGATTGTACATATAGAGAATGAAAATAAAAGCTGTCTAGTAAACACTAAGATGGAGCCTTATCAGGAAAGGATTTACTCGTTTAGATGATGATGATGATGATGATGAGGAGGAGGAGGAGGAGGAGGAGAAGGAGGATAAGCGTTGGGTTCTTCTAAGAATTTATGTTTTATGGCAGTCATCAGAAATGGCAAAACAGCACGATCTTCTCATTTATATTCTGTAAATTAGCTCCTGCAATGAGGATGCTCATTTTCTTGATCCAACATTGAATTTCAACGTTAGTTGTGGGACCCATGAAAGTAAAAGAAATGTATTCTGTACTGTGCTCAAAGAAATTTGAACCAGAATAATACTCTACTGATAGCAAATTACAGAAAATAATTACATTGTTTAATCCTACTGCATAAGTAGTCTAATTTGCTAAACAAGAAGGCACAATAGATTTGACCCAATACAAAGCACAGATAAGAATCTTTATTTGAAATCAAGGAAATGAATGTAAATGAGGGGCATTATTAATTTAGGATTACAATAATCCACAAGTAAGTGCTTTTTCTCACCATTTATGAGTGAAAAGATAAGAAGAAAACAAAATCCTAAACTCTGCTAAGCTAATCACCCCAGAATAAGATTTTATGGCTTCCAACAATCATCATTCATGTGTTAGACTGTGCGTTCATATAGTCATCATACTGCATCCCACTGAGAAAGAAAGGGAGAGGGAGAGGAAGAGAGAGAGGGGGAGGGAGAGAGAGACAGGAAGGAGGAGGGGAGGGGAGGGGGAGGAGAGGGGGAGGGGGAGGGGAAGGGAGAGTAAATCACCAGGACACCAGGAGTTCAAGTGTTCAGTGTGATCTTGTCTCAAAAGCAAATACAAATAGTAAAATAAATATTCACCTCCAAACCTGTTGGGGCAGAACAATCCTTGCATCCACTGATCACTAGGGAAACCAAGAACATTAAGCTGTCTCTTCTTAAAGGAGGAGACAAGTACCTGTTTTTCAATCCAGAATTTCTGGGAGTGGATTTTGCTCTTTATGAAGGTAGA
>LR751761.1:118884-137578 GCA_902729485.2 Mus minutoides | reverse complement strand
AATCTACCATTCCTGAGACTACATGGAGAGCACACTATTAAATTCACTACTTCTCAAAAAGGTGTCTCTGGGTTAGAAGCAATTCACAACTTAAACACTGCATCTGTCGGTTTTAAAATGCTAATTTTCATATGGATACCAACTTGGGACTTATTGAAAAGTAAAGCTTAGGGGCAAATTAATATTAAAGAGTAATTATACTTAGGAAGTCTTGTGTCTGTTTTATTTCTCTTAGTTCATAGAGCAGTCTTCCCAGAAAACAAAACAAACCACAAAAATCTCTGACTTTTGAAGTTAATTCTTCCATGAAAACTGTGACAGGTCAGGACACCCTTGTGTATTTTTGTACCTGCCCATCTTGATATATGTCTTAGATTTTCTCCTGCTTTTAATTCTGTAAACATTCAATGCTGAGTGAATGCTTATTTTTGATACAATCAAACCCATGGCACACCTGTCTCTGAGGATGAAGAGACAGTGAGTCACCAGGAGGAGGGTCACATTAACCCTTGGAAAACATGAGGGATAATTTACGAAATTGAGTTTTTGAGGGCATAAAAGGATTCACTTGTAAGTGAAAAATGCTTGTGAGTTTCCTGGAAGTGGTCATCTCCTTGTTCTCTAATAGGGGCACAGAACTGTGCCCAGTTCGTATTTAGTCTAGTGCCTTGGGACTCAAGAAAGCAGTTTTTGCAAGTTGAAAAAATACCACTGCAAATGTTCATGCTCCAGCTGTCCTTAGCTGTCTGCAAATCAGGCTGCTGAACACAGCTCTTCTGCATCATGTTGGAAATGCATCTTTTTCTCTGGTGGAAATACAGCCTGCTTCCGGGGGCAAAATATGAGGATTAACAGAACCAGCAGTTCTCTGTTGATTTTTACTAAGAGCAGGACCTTTTTTTCACCAAGTTCATTCTCTAACTGAAGAGGGGAGAAGTGCATAAAATTGACTGCTGAAAGCCAGCCCTCCGATGGACCAGGGCGGCACAGGAACACAGTGTCAGGGCGGCATCTCATAATGTAAGGAAAAGCAATTTGCTCATCTAGGTGAGTGCTTTATCCTCTGCGAGTGTGTAACCTGAAGAAGGTAAATTACTTTTTCCTGGTACCACTTGGTAGCCAAGAGGAGGCAATTTACCTCATAATGTCAAGACACCCTGCTGCCATGAAAGTGGTCATATCCTGAGCTTGCTACAGGAGAGTACTTGGCTCACAGTCAAGCTGACCTTCGTAAATCTCGCAGTCTCGGGCTGATATACTGTAGAGAATACACACAGGCAGGTGGATGAGTAGATTTGTGTGTGTGTGTGTGTGTGTGTGTGTGTGTGTGTGTGTGTGTGTTAGACAAAGAGACAGAGACACAGAGAGATAAAGACTGGGTGTAAGATTGTTTGGTTTTTGTTTGGTTTTGTTCTGTTTTGTTTTATATCCCTCATCCATTGTGATTTTACTGCATGGTTTCCCTGGAAACAGTGGTTTTCCAACATTCTAAAATGGTGAATAGGGACTTTTCCTCAGTACAATTCCATCTCATATTGCATGTGGCCAGCAGATGAATGCTCTAGGAATGACACCCTCATCAGCTTTTTAAGGCCTGCACACGTAGGGAAAGGTATTGGTCAGTTAAAAACCCTACAGCAAGCCCACCTCTAAGGAAAAATTTCAACTCTGTAAATTGGCTGTAACAAGAGAGCACTGGAAGCACTATGGCCTTATTTGAACTTCCTTTTAAAGCGTGTGTATGTGTGTGTGTGTGTGTGTATAATTTTTCTTTCTATTTTTTCTATTCTTCTCACATAATATGTCCTATTATAGTTTCATTCCTTCCACTCCTCCCAGTTCCTCCCTACTTTCTCTCCCACCTGAAGCCACACTTTTCTGTCTCTCATTAGAAAATCAGGCTTCTAAGGGATTATAATAAAATGTGGTAAAACAAAAACATGCACATAGGACAAAACAAAACAAAGAGCAAGAGCACAAGAAAAGGCAGGACACCCTTGTTCGCACATTCAGGAGTCCCATAAAAACACTGAACGGGGTCAATGGGGCAAGCTAGAAACCTAGGAAACCTGGAATTCTTGGGAATCTATGAAGGTGATTGTAGCTAAGATTTCTAGCAGTGAGGGCTATGGAGGCTGAACAGGTCATCTCCTGTAATCAGGTAAAACTTTCATAAAAGAATGGGACACAAACCCAGCCACAAAACATTAGACCCTCAATATGTCCTGCCTACAAGATGTGCAGTGGTAAAAGATGGAGCAGAATTTGAGGGAAGGACCAGGCAGTGACTGGCCTACTTTGAGACCCATGACATAAAATGGAGCCCATTCCTGACACTATTAATGATATTGTACTATACTTGTAGACAGGAGCCTAGCATAACTGTCATCAGAGATGCTTCACCAAGCAACTGATCAAAACTGCTGCAGAGACCTCAGCTAAACATTAAGTGGAGCTTGAGGAATTGAGTGAATGAGAGAAATGAAGAATTGAAGGAGCCAGAGGGATCATAAGAATACCTACAGAATCAACTAACCTGGGCCCATAGGGGCTTATAGAGACTGAGCTGCTGATGGTTGTGGTCCCTCTGCACAAATGTAACAGTTGTGCATCTGTGTTTTCATGTGGAACTCCTAAAATTGGAGCAGGGACTGGCTCTGACTACATTGCCTGCCTTTAAATTCCATTCCCCTAACTGGGATGCCTTGTCTAGCCTCAATCTATGAAGATGTGGCTAGCCTTACTGCAACTTGATATACCAAGGCTATGTGATATCCATGGGAGTCCTCCCCTTTTCTGAGGAGAAGAAGAGGAAGAGTGGATCTGAGAAAGGGTGGTGAGAGGGGGGATCTAGGAGAAGAGGCAGGAGAGGAAACTGCAATCATTGGGGTGTAAAGTCAATAAATAACTTAATTTGTCTGCAAAGCATAGCAGACTATCATTAATCCTATCAGGGGTTGTCTCCCTCCCATGGGTTGGGTCTCAAGTTGGACCAGTCAATGGTTGGCCATTCCCTCAATCTTTGTTCCATCTTTATTCTGAACACCTTTTAAGCAGGCCAAATTTTGGGTTGAAAGTTTTGTGGGTGGGTTTGTGTCCCTCTCCCTACACCGGAGTTTCCATCTTGCTATAAGAGGTGGCTCCATCAGTTTCCATATCCCTCACTGATAGAAGTCTCAGCTAGGTTCATCCCCATAGACGCCCAGGGGCCTCCCCAATCACAGGTCTCTGTCTACTCTCTCCTGAGAGGCTTCATCCAGCAGCAGCAGATGGAAACAGATGCAGGGACTAAGAGCCAAACACTAGGTAGAGCTCATGGAGTCTTGTTGAAGTGTAGGGGATAGTATATTGAGTGAGCCAGAGGGGGTGCTCACTTATTAAAATATACTTATTAAAATATGCTTATTAAAGTATAGGTGACTCTCCTTTAAGAAGCTAATAGCCATATTCTCAGTCTTACTTTTTACCTAAATGTCTTTCTCTAAACCTTAATGTTTAACATTTGTATGAAAATCTCTTTATAAACATCAACTCTGAGAAACAAAAAACTTTGTTTCTCAGATGCTTGTAGCTACAACAAATATAATATTTTAAAAGTACTAATATATCAGAATTGTGGTGGCACATTCTTTTAATTCTAGCACTTGAGAGGCAGAGGTGGTCAGATCTCTGTGAGTTTGTGGCCAGCATGAGATACACAATGAGTTCCAGGTCTGCCAAAGCTACATATGAAACCTTATCTGGAAAAAAAAAAACAAAAATGCTAATGTAGCAATATGCTCTATAATATTAGTTTTAACATCACAGAGGCATGATACAGCTGACAGCATTGGGGTGCTAATAGATAGTTCTGAGAAAAAGTTCTAGAAAGAAATAAGGAAAGAGAAAGGTGAGGCCATGACCTAGATACCTCATTGACAATTTGTGGTCTTTTTGCAATAGAGTTCTCAGCTTGTACTCAGAGCTACCAAATGTTTCTATAACACTTTAGAAGACCTTTCTTTTATACTTGAATTGACTCTTTGAGGACTTCAACATCTAATACACTTACCCATAACCCATTCTAAGTTTTTGGAGCTATTTGAAAGAGAACAGCCCTCACTGGTCACATGTTTGAATGCTTGGTCCCTAACTAATTGAACTGTTTGGGAAGAGTTAGGAGGTGTGGCCTTGTTAGAAGAGGTATGTCATTGAGAGTGGGCTTTGAAGTTTCAAAAGCTTATGCAATTCTGGCTTATCTCTATCTCTACCTCATGCTCATATTAGATGTAAGCTCTTAGTTAATACTCCAGTGCCATGCCTGCCTGTTGGCATGTTCTCTACCATAATGACCATAGACTCTAACCTGCTGGAGCTGTGAGCCCCAACAAACTCTTCTATGAGTTGTCTTGGTCTTGGTACATTAGCACAGCAACAGAAAGTTAACAAAGGCAACACCCTTTCGTAGATTTAAAAAACACAAAAGACTATTTATCATACATGATGTATGCTTTTGCTGGGGGCAAATCCTACCTTGGAGAAGAGCTTGAGGTGTTGTCAACAATGTGTCAAATGGAGCATCAGATGAACAGATTGATTTAAAAAAAAGGTAATTTTGCCTAAATATCTTTGAAAGGAATTAGTCTCTCTCTCTTTCTCTCAATTTATAGCATATAATAATAGGAAGGAGGGAAGGAAGGAAGGAAGGAAGGAAGGAAGGAAGGAAGGAAGGAAGGAAGGAAGGAAGGAAGGAAGGAAGGAAGGTTCTTTGACCTTTGGAAGCCATCACCCTTAGCCTACATATTTATAAACTTATTTTCTGTTTATTTGTTCCTCTATTTCTGTATCATATGACAATTTTAGCTTTTTCTAAATAATACTGCCTTAGTCTTTCTTTTTTTATGTTCTCTTCTCTTCTTGGCTTATTAAAGAAAATAAGAATTTTTCTGGTAATAAAACTAAAGATTTCTGTGGGAAGCTTTATATGTGTGTATGCATAAAGATATGTATGTATGTATGTATGTATGTATGTATGTATGTATGTATGGCCCTGTATAAATTTATAAAGATATCTCCATTTAACCATTTCACATGTACACATATTTGAACATGTGAGCCATCTCACTTGACAAAATTTATAATTTTCAAAGGTTGTATTATTTTCCTTTCAAAGGAAGTATTTATTAAGGAAGAAAATATCTGTTAAGATCTAAATAGCAACAATAATAAGAACATTATGTGGGCTAGATTTGGTAGAGGGTTTATCTATTATGCACAAAGTTTGATTCCGAGAAAAACAAAGGACAGCATAATCTATTCTATCAAAAGCTATACTCTTTGCTTCTAAACCATCCAGGCAAATCTGAGCTAGTAGAGAAACTGATCTCATGGAAAGATGTTCACTGGTAACAAGAACAAGCTTTGAAAAGTCAGATATGATAACCTCATTGTGACATGAGAGCCTGGGCAGTGTGACTTGGGATGTGGGTAGAAAGTGTGTGCCTCAGGCAGGCAGCATCTTGACATCATATTTAGCATGAAGCCAGGAATGCTGGCATGTCTGGGACAGGACCAGAATGCACTTGAGCATTTTAAAGGGCATTCTTTTATTGTGTAAAATGACAAGTGAA
This sequence comes from Mus minutoides, assembly GCA_902729485.2. Lineage (NCBI taxonomy): Eukaryota > Metazoa > Chordata > Mammalia > Rodentia > Muridae > Mus > Mus minutoides. The sequence goes on along the minus strand of LR751761.1, from coordinate 131,969 downwards.
CATTTGTTGCTCATAAAATGGTAAAGAAGATGCTAAAATTCTTCTGTAAGGTCTCATGCAGAGAGTGAATTCTTCTAAACATCTTAATATCTTTCTCTCCTAAGCTGTAAGAAGGGCATAAGATGGGAGAAGAATTCACCAGATTTAGAGAGAGCAGAGAAGGCAAAATTGGAAACTGGGACCAGGGATAACACAAAAGTTCTCTATTGCCATGTAGAATGGACTCAAGTTATCTTTGCCCCATGAGTCCTGTTAATTAGTTATGAGCCCAAGGGCAGGGTTGTACAATTCACTTTTCTTCTCTCCAGAGCTGTAACAGTGGCTGATATCCAGCACATGCTGAATAAATATTTACTGAATGAGCAGCAGCTAAGAGATTTTTTACATGGGGAGAACAGGGACAAGGACTGGAAATGAGAATTTAGTAAAATTTCTACTTAATGGGCAATAGACTTGTACATAGATTGCAGATTGGGAAAGGATGAAGAGGGATAGAGGCTGAATTTTTGCCTGGGTTTGTGATGGAGAGTTGGACAGAATGTCAAGTGTCTTTCACATATCTTGAGCAAATGGCTCAGAGCTGGAGGGAGGCTGGAGTGAATGGGACTTTTCAATGAGAGAGCTCTGCTTGTTGAAAGTTCTTAGGACAGTCTACAAATGTCAAGTTGACTGATGAATTGCAGAAAATAGCAATGACAGACTCATGCAAATGTCTAGACACTAAAACTTCTGTATCTGGTCTTAAATTTAGTTCTGGACTATTTGAATTCTTTGTATTATTGGCTTGGTACCAAATCTGACTGGACAAAAGTAGACTGACTTGACTTCACCCATTCTAAGTCACACAGCTCCCAGCAAGTTCTTAGTCTCAGCTTCTTCAGCTGTAGATTTTCAGTGCTCAGAGCCAACCCCATAAGGATGCTGCAGAGATTAAATCCTTTAGACCATTAAACACTCTTCCAGCTATACAGCAAATACTCTATATTCATTATACTATTGTTAACACTTAAGAAGGAAGTGGTTATTATCAGAGGACATATTTTCCAAGAATAGACATACTTAACAGTTATTTTTCCTTTCATTTTGAAAAAGAAAGGTCTGTTATTTTTTTGTAAATATGTGTATTTTTGTGTAAATATATATGCCTATACATGTTTATGTGGACCATATGTATGCAGTGACCATGGACTCCAGAAGAGGTCACTGGATTCCCTGGAACTGGAGTTATCAATGTTTGTGAGCTGCTATGTAGTAGGAACTTAATCTGTATTGGCCCTCTGCAAAAGTCTGCTTAAACACTGAGTCATCTTTATAGGCTATTTCTATATGAGAAACTTAATCAGTATGCCAACAAAACATACAAAGCACAACATTATGGATTTTCAAGTTAAAAGTATCTTATCCTTCATGCTGGCTTAAGTATATTTGTAAATTTCTATATATTACCTGTGAGTGGAGCCCTGGGGACATGGCTCAGCATTAAGGGTACTTATTTCTCTTTCAGAGGACCCAGGTTCAATTCCCAACACTAAATAACAGCTTACAACTATCTATAACTCAAGTTCCAGGCATCTGACACCTTATTTTCATTTCCATGGGCACCAATAATACACAAGGTTTATAAACATGGATACAGACAAAACGAACATATAAAATAAAAATTAATAAATCTACATTAACTGCCAAACAATGACCCCAGGCTCACACTGCTTTTCTTCAACCTCTTGCATGAATCTCTGGACTGAAGGCAAAAATAAAAACCTTTCCCCCCATCCCCTTGGCTCACTCTCGCTACAAGATGTTGGCTGTTAAAACTCTAGAAACAGTCATTGAATGTCAATTATGCTCTGGGCACTGTGTCACTGATTTCTAACTCACAATGTCTAAGGCAGAGGAGATGATGATATTTCTGTGGGTTTGTGAGAACCGATTGAGAAAATCAACAAGGGCTGAAAGAAAGGCTTGTAAACCAACCAAGGGCTCCAGTACATTATGACATGTGATATGTCCATGTGACATCAGAGCTGTTCTAAGTAATGGGGGCAGCCTGGGTACAGGACAGAACTATGGCTCTCCATAGAAGAGAAGGGGGTGAGTTCAATCTAGAGTAAAGTAGGTGCTATGTTGAGCATTAATGGGAAGTTGGGTTCCAGAGCTTGGTCTCAACTGACATAGCCTTAGCCCGCACTTGGAGAGGTACGTGTGCTTTCTATACTGCTAGAGCATGCTTTGCTTCAGGAATCAGACAGTGAATGGGACACAGCTTATGTCTATAATCATCACACAATCTAAGGATGTGAATGAAAAATCTTAGCAAGAGCAGTGCTACACTTCTGTCTCAATATCACTTTATAGCAGTGCCAGAGAAAACCTGGCAGAATCTAGGAATGAAGACAACTGCACACTTGCAAAGAAATATTTCGAGGGTTCATATTTACTGAAACCCTTATAATGAATCACTGATAAATAATACATCTTCCAGTTTGCTAGCATTCATACATGTTTACTTGTTTTTAATTTAAAATTATATTGTGTTATGTGTCAGACAGAATTCTAGGTTCTGCAGGTTCAGAAACATCCTGAGAAGTCTACATAATTCTCTTGGTTTTATAATATCACAAGGGCTAGAGAACTCTCATTGTATGGTGAGGCTTCATGAAGGATTTTCAACACTGAGTAGTAGGCCAGGCAGAAAAAGATTCTCAACTGAGAGTAGACTAGAGTTTCCTAGAGAAATGGTTCCACATCTATAACACAGAACACAAACTTTGAAGATAAGTAAAGACCAGGTACCTCTGATGACTCTGGGATCATTAAAATATGAATAACCTTTATCTTCTTACTTTGCTGCTAAGTCTATCCCTTGTAGTAATATTTTCAAAGGAAATAAAATGCTATTACAGCAAAAACTTGATACTGTAGCTGGACACAGACCAATAACAGAATTCTTAAAACTCCCTTTTAAACATTTTTAAACATTTTATGAGCCCAGATTCCTTAGAAGTAGATCTTGAGGCAGGAACTAAAATGTAGGTGAGTCATTCATGAAGAGCTCTTCTGAAGTTGTAAAGAACAGTCACTGCTGTTAAACAGTGAAGAGGACTTAAGTAAAAATTAAGCATTGACTCTATGCACTGAGGAGCACTAGGAGGAGGAATCATAAAAGAGTCACCATGCCTTTTGTCTTCTCAAGTAACCTCAGTCCTTCCTGTGACTCCATTGTGTTAGCCACACAATGGCATCCAGAGCTAAGTGTCATGATGCAGCTTCCTCAGAAAGCCAGGAGGAAAAGAAAGTATGGCATGTATTCTGACATTCTTGACAGTATGACAGAGAGAGAGAGAGAGAGAGAGAGAGAGAGAGAGAGAGAGAGAGAGAGAGAAAGAGAAACTGAGTCCTGCTGTCCTGAGGATGAATTCTGGAAATCAGGGTTTCTCAGCTGGAGGTCTGAAGTGTGGGCTGCTATGTTTCAGAAAGCCTGACATCTGTGTTGGCCTTTCATTTGTCCAAAGTGAATCACAGATTCCTGAAAGAATCATAAACTTAGTTTTGCAGTTGTCTGAAGGCTAGGTCAAAGGACAGTGTTTTTCTGTCTTGTGATTGGGTTGGAATGACATACTCCTACAGTGAATTTTGTAGGGTCATAAAAACATAGAGGCATCCCAGAACCCTCCTCTGCATGCCTCCTGCACTTACCACTCTCTCCCTAATCTGGTCTTTCAGAAAAGAATCACTTTATGTTTTATAGGAGTTGAATTTTCATATGTATGTTGTTTCTGAAACATGCCAGCTTAAATTTCTCTTAATAGTTTAGCACACTGGGCAACACAAGGACATTCTGGTATTTATCTTTAGAATTAGTTTTCTTTTTATGGCCATCCTTATTAAGTTGTCTTCCTTTATAAATAGTACATAGAGAAATTAATTATCCATTGCTCTTATAAGGCAACAGTGGCTTATGTTTCATGATTTGAAGAGTATGAGGTCATGTGGTATATGTTTATAATCCACTCTTCTGTTTTCAATATTGTTCTTGATTCTGCTGGATGTCATGAAGAGAAAGTGGAAATGATTCCCTCTTTTGAGAAAATAACAAAATAGTGGGAATAAATAAAAGAAATACAAGTTAAAATGTCCCATATTAAATGATAAAATCACCAAGTTCACAGACATGAAATGGTGTGCAGATGAACAACTTAAGAAGACTCTTGAGTCCTTATGAGGCAAACAATATTTCATTGCCAGGAGAATGTGATTAAATGCATGTACTTGTTTCTTTAAATACGACTTTTGCCACTTGGAGTTCATATAAAACTTAGTAAGTGACTCATCACATTCAAGAGTTCTGAAGCTATTCTGTAAAGAGCAGATGAGGTGACAAAATGATCTATGCAGTATGAACTCAATACTTGCATTCAGATTTCCCAAGCACAGACAGGTTCTGTAGTTATCCATAAGCTTTGAAAATAGCTTCCAGGGATCACCCCAGAAACTCCTGGATTAATTATTTGATACATGGATTATATATTTTCAGCAAACTGAACTGATGTTCCTCGTTTTAGATATGCCTAAGAGTCATACCCAAGGATTTCTTTCAAAGCTGATGCATCCCAGCTCCAGCATTTACCAAGGAAGAGTGTGTCTCAAAGAAGCTCCTGACTCTCAGCTATCCACAGGCTTTCAGTCATCAATTCCTTAATACACATTATAATACGTTGTATTAAGGTATACTTCCATGGAATCTTGCCTATACACGTGTGGAGAACAATCTGCAACTAATCCATTCATGAAACCATTTCTAAATCACCCAGAGATTAGTTCAGAAATACACCCATCCTGAGGTTTTTTTGGGAACTCCAATGAAACCATCCAAATTTCATTTCTTCATTGACTCAAGTGGGGGTTGTGTAGGAGATATGGATAATGGTAGGGCTACCAGCTGTTGCCGTGTCCAGCAATTTTCTGGAGTCAGATTCTAAGTCAGAGCTCCCTCAGAGATATCAGAGGAGCACAAATGGTAAACGCAGCAAATAAAATTCTTGTTAAAAAAATCTACAAGAGGATATTTGCACCACAAAAAGGCAAAGATGATTATCTTAATGATTACCATAATATATCAAACTCTTCTTTATGAAGGAAAGAACTAATATCCCAGTGGGGACAGAGAAAAAGTGTGTGAACAACCAGCTCACAGAAAGAATAACTAGTAACCAAGATGATTGAACATGAACATGTTTTCTAGTAACTAGCCTCTCACTGTTCCTTCAGCTTGAAATCCTACTTGCTACAGACATGTGCATCACAATAGAATTTCCTTTAGGTCTCCATTCTAATGTCTCCTTGTCAGAGATCCTCCCCATAGCCATTCTATCTAAAATAATGTCCCCTTCACTTCATTGCATAAATATCTGTCATTAATTTATGAAATTTCCTTTGTTATCCTTGACTAGAGTATAAGTTGATTAAGGGTAGGGACAATGATTGTTATAGTTGGTTGTGTCACCAGCACTTAACAGAAGGCTTTCATATTAGAAGGATTCAAGAAGCAATCTATTGAAAAGCTTAGTGGTTAAAGCAGGCTTTCTGCTCTTGCCTAGCACCAATCTCAGGCTGTGTAACTTCACTCCAGTGTATAGTATATGATACACTGTTCTGGTCTCTGAGGATACTGTACTCACCCAACACACACACACACACACACACACACACACACACACACACACACACACCTCCAGAAAACTTGTATATTTTTTCAACAAATATACGAACCCATCAGTGTGTGACAGCAAGACCTTAGACACAAGCTGAATGTCTACCAATGAGAACAGTTAAATTATCACAGCCTTTGGTGATGATTTGTGAAGCCCTTAAACACCACAGCACATCTGCACTGATAATAGAACTCATCAAGAAAAACAAGGTATCTTAAAATGTAGACCAAGTTTGTTCTTTAAAATGTTATATGGTTATATATAATATGTAAATACATTCCACAAACAACAATGACAACAACAACAAAAACCCACAGGAACAAGATACAATCAACCTTATTATTATTATTATTATTATTGTTATTAATTTTAAACTCTACCCTCCAACTGTTCCACATCCTAGACCTCCTCCTGGTCCCCCTGTCTCCACAAGGATATTTCTACCCCCTACCCCCACCCCAACAGACATCTAAACTCCCTGAGCCTACAGTCTCTTGAGGGTTAGTTGCATCTTCTCTGACTAAACCCAGACCCGGCAGTCCTCTGCTGTATATGTGTTGGGGCCTCATATCAGCTGGTATATGCTGCTTGGTTGGTGTTCCAGTATCTTAGAGATATCAGGGGTCCAGGTTAATTCAGACTGATATTTTGTAGGTCCTCCTACAGGGTTGCCCTCCTCCTCAGCTTCTTCCAGCTTTCCTCTAATTCAACCATAGGGGTCAGCTGCTTCTGTCCCTTCGATGGGTGCAAGTAGCTGCATCTCACCCTTTCAGCAGCTTGTTAGGTCTTTCGGAGGGCCTTTTATAGTATTTCCTGTGAGGGAAGAGAGGGATTTGGATGGGGTTGGGCATAGAGAGAAAAATGTCTTTGAAAGTTTGTTATACACTTGTGTGTGTTGTGTGTTGTCAGTCTGTGTGTGTGTGTGTACCACATAAGTGCAGGTGCCCAAATAGGCCACAACAGAGTTTCAGATCTCCTGGAATTGGAGTCACAGTTTGGGGGTTGTGAGTTAATTAATGGAGATACTGGAAACCAAACCAGGGTTTTCTAGATCAGAAAGAGCTATCAACCTCTAAGCCATTTTTCCGGTCTCCACTTGATTAAATGTTTTAAATCACAATCAGAATATATGCATTGATGTATAAGCAATGCATATTCATCAAACCAGTTCATCTAAAATCTCAAGAATAATGAAGACTGAGGAATACCTTCCATGGTTTGTATCATCATACCTCCAGGGCATAAAACAAAGGGGAAGGAAGGAGCCACCAGTTCTGCTGCATCAAAGAAGGGCTTACAGATGCAGACACTCTGCAATGACTGAGGGAAATTGCCTCTGGGCACTTTGATGTTCTGTGAGACCTTGTGATCTTCATAGGGACTTACTACTGGGTCACTCCACTCCCTCTCCTTTCTGAACTGCCCTGCTGCTTGGTGACTTGAGCATCTCTGTGAGTCAGATTTTAATGACAAGAAATTGACTTTTTGCCAGATAAAAAATTCTTTGAGATAATTCTAGACATATGAGGGAGGATCTAGCGAGTTTTGGGAAGAGTCTGAGAAAACAACCTTTACTAAAAGAGTTCCAGTTGGTATCTAAGGACCAGAAATCAGGATAAATGTTCAACATTCACTAAGTACTTAGAGTAATGTCACATACATGATTGTAGCTGACACAGTTTTTTTTTTTTTTTCATAGGCTGAGAAATTTAGTGAGGCCACAGGGGGATGGCTAATCTGTTCCATTTCCCTGGAGCTGGGAGCTCTCATTGAGTGCCAGAATTGTACTCAAGAAATTGAAACTCCAAAGAAATTGAAATGAGTTAGCTTTTTAGCAAGGCAAGAAGCAAGACAAAAACACACATTTATTAAATGTTGACCTTGTACCGTGTGCAGGGTAGTGTGTGCAGGGTGGCGTGTGAAGGGGGTGCCCATTTGTACTGTGTGCAGCATGAAGTATGTTGGACCCTAGAGGCTAGAGTACTATTGAAACATGAGCATACATGAGTCCTGACCTTAGAGCAGTGCTTCCCAACCTTCCCAACACTGTGACCCTTTAATAGTGTTTCTCATGTCATGGTGACCTCCAATTACAACATTATTTCATTGCTCCTTCATAGCTGCAATATTCTTACTGCTATGAATCATAATGTAAATATTTAATAAGCAGGATATCAGATCCATGACCCCCAAAGGAGTCATGACCCACAGCCACTTTAAAGGGTTTAAAGACTTCACATAAATAAGGTTAACTGAAGAACATTGTACCTGTCTCCTGAAGGTGCTTTTGATATTCAAATAACCATAGTGGCAGTTGAAGAAGTGTGTGGAGTGAAAGAGTTTAAAAAGATTATCAGCATGATACTCATGTTTCTGCTGGCTTAGTCCTAACACATGGTGGCGTGCAGCAAATGCTCTTTGACTCACATTGGCATGTGCTTTGGAGGTAAGTGTGAAAGGATCAGTATTGGCTCAAGACTCCCAAGATCAAATTGCCAACAAAAAGGGGATTTTATTTGGCCCAGAGGGACAGAGGGCAGGGGAAAGGGGACAAGACGAGCGATAGAGGACAGAGGAGAAGAGAAAAGAAACAGAAGAGAGGAGGAAAGTGTTATTTGTTCCAGAGAGGAGAACAAGGACAAAGGACTGTCTCTGGATAGGGAGGGGGCAGGTGTGGTCCACAGGCAAATGTGGTCCTTAACAAATCCTGTGTTAAAATGAGGTGTTTAATTTAAACTTAGCTTGTTAGTTATGTGATCAAACAGGGCTTTTGGTTGCTGGACTTCAATATTTTGATAGCTGGACCTTGGTAGTCAGCCTCAGGAATAGGAAGTGTCCAAAGGAATAGATCTTTATTTGGAATTAGCTTTAGGAATGTAACCTAATGTTTTGTTGTTGTTGTTGTTTGCTTGTTTTTGTTTTTTGTTTTTGCAAGGTGGAAGGAATGGTAGAGAAGTGGAGAAGGGCAAGGCCTGCCAGAGCCATGCTTTCTATGCTCAGGCTCCTAAAATCCCTTCGTGCATTCAAATAAAAAAGAGAGTATGTGTGTATGTGTGTATGGATTGGAGCCTAGCCTCTATCTCAGACATCACGCTCAAATGCTGCTGTTATTACAAGCCCTGAACTCTTGTCCTGTGGCTCTCCATTTCAATAAACAGAGTTTGAGGTATTGAAAGATGGCATGGTTGCACTGCAGCATAAGATTTGAGTCTGAATGTGCTTGTGACATGTCTGTGAATCCATGTTGGAGAGGCAGAGACAAGAGGGTTGCCGGGCTTTGATCACTGGCCAGCCAGTCTACAGGAACTGGTGACCTTCAGGTCCTGTGATAGAGCCTGTTGTGAAAACTAAGGTGGACTGTGACTGTGGAAGACATACTGTGTTGGCCTCTGGTTTCCACACAAGCATGCAGACACAAAAGAAACAAGGAAAAATGTGTTAATCACTTAGAAATACTGGGCTCTGCGAAACAGACACAAAATAAGTCTTACAGAAAGAAAGAAGGAGGGGGAGAAGGGAAGAAGGGAAGAAGGGGAGAGGGGGAGAGGGAGGGGGAGGGGAGGAGGGGGGAGGGGAGAGAGAGAGGGGGAAGGGGGAGAGGGAGAGGGGGAGAAGGAGAGGAAGGAGGGAGGAGGGAGGAGGGAGGAGGGAGGGGGAGGGGGAGGGGAGAGGGAGAGGGAGAGAGAGAGGGTATCATTTCATTTGTATATTTCATTGTACAATGATGTGACTACCATATTTTGGGAATCAAAGCATCTTTTAAAAGCAATTAGCAAAAACAGAATGGGAAAATAGGGTCCTCTTTTAATTCAGGAAATCAGATGACTCATTCTTTGTACTGTTTGCCAAAACCGCCTAATGGATGGGATGTCACTAGTCATGATTCAATGTTGTGATGTAATTTAAGGAACAGAGTTTTGATACAAAGGGTGATCTGTGGTCATCTAAACCTTGCCACCAGCTGGTATGCAACTTGAGACAGGTCACTTCCTTTCTCTGGCAAGAATTTCCTTACTGTTATAATGAGGACTTTACCAGGCAAACCATAAGGACAGTTCTATAGCAGTTATAGGGGAGAGACAGCTCAGTGGATAAAGCACTTACCCTACAAATGTGAGAACTGAAATCCAGATCTACAGCCCATGTAAATGGTGAGTGGATAGAGGCTGGCCTGTAGTAATTCCAGCCTCAGAAGTCAGAAACAGGTTCACCGAGCAAGCTAGCTATCAAGACCAGCTACATTGGTAAGCACTGAGTTTGGCTGAGAAACCCTGCCTAACTGAATAAGATAGATCAACTGAGGATGGTTCTGAACACAAACTTTGGGCTTCCCCTTACATGTACACACAGGTGCACACATACCCCCCCCCCCACATATATAAAACATACACATACATACAGGTACAGTCCATATACACATACATAAAAAAGGAATTTTTACTTTAATGAAGTAATAACATTCTGGATAGGTATTCCTTTGTACTCCATTTTATTTTTTCATTTTTACTTTGTCATTCACAGCAAATACTTTCTCAGGTTTAATGGACAGACCTCACAACATGCAATGACATGATGTAAGGAAAGGACATTTAATGAGGGTGACATCTGTTTAGGAAGTTGCTCTTACCCCATACACTGAAGCAGAGAAGGAGAAGGCAAGATAAAGTTGTTTAACCCTAAAAGACAATCTTTTATTATTCCTTATTTCAATAAGCATGTTAGTGAGATTCAAAAAGAAAACAATCCAGAAGGATTTCACTGGAATTTGTCTGAGCATCCATTTACAGAATATCACTTTCCAGGATTCATAGAGCAAGCCTTAATACTTTGTGTTTTAGAAGGATACATTCTTCAGTGAGTTTTAGGTCTTGCTGTTAATGTTGGGTAAGAGGACTTTATCAGGCCTGGATTATAGAAAAGTTGCCAAAGCCTGAGAATATTTTTTTTTCTACTTCTGTTCAATGAGAGTAGTGGCTACAATATATATTTCACTTTCAGAAACAACCAACTGGAGAGAAGTCATATAATATGCTTCTCAGATTACTTCATGGCAGAAAAGAAGAAACAATTACCTATAAGCTCCTATTTCATTTTGTAAAAAAAAAAAAGTTCTAAAGGACTCAGAATCCCCTGTGTTCCTGTGTTGCTGTAAGACGAATGTGTAGGCATGATACGGGTTTTACTGCATCCCACAAAAGGGAGGAATAAAGAATGGGCTGTATGGGTATACAGATGGATACCAGCATGAAGTAAGTTACTCTCAGGGTGCCTCAGAGTCCAGAAAGCATGCATCCTGTGACAGAAACTAGACTAAGGCAGAAGGCCCAAGATCTAAGTAGTTATTTAACAGCTTCTAATATGCATTTAATTTCCTGGGATCTAATGAGAGGGTGTTCCTGTCAATATGTGGTTTGATGCATAATGAAGCTATCTACTTTATCTACTAGAAGCCCAGAATACCTGAGTTTTATCTGAAGTCCTTCAGTAAGTAGGCTTTTCATTATGAACAGATCACATGTCTTTAAAATGGAAAGAGGAAACTATTTGAATGTATATTGCAGGTCCCTTCCTCCTGAGATAATAAATACTAAGTGATGGCTGTTTCACCAAAAATTTAGTCACATATGGTATTCAGCACAAACAAGGAATACATATGAAATCAGGCTTCTATAATGAACTGCAGGATAAACAACTTTTTAGTTTGTCCAATAGATGATCCACAGAGGATGGACCTAAACTCTGCCCTGTTTGATGTGTCCCTTGTGAACATTTTGGATCCAACCACAAGGTCATGATAAACTGTCCTTTTCTCTAAAGTGTGGACAGCCCGCCACAGCTGAGCACAAAACCTTGTCCTTACACTGAATACCCTGGCCACTACATTTTGTTGCCTGCACACCCACTGCCTAGAGCTGCTTTCCAGCTTTGGTCGGATGCCTTCTGTTGGCAATAATGGGCTTCAGTATTAACTGATATTTGTCTGCCCCAACCCCCAGTGCTGTGTTTATACCATGTAGAATTGAATGCCACATTTGTCAACTAATTCAAAGCCAAGAAAGCTTTTGGCTTCTCTGATCACCTTTTCTTGGCGAAGGAAAAATAAGTACAGAGACAGAATCAAACAGTCTTTCATGTATTGTGTAATGCATGAATGAACTTTAAAAGTTATTCTAAAATATTGAAACATTAACCTCAAGTTTACTACACATTAGTTATTGCACAGTGGATTTGATGTCCTTTCAATGAAATTAACACACCTAGAAATCCCTGCTTTTGATTTCATACCCATTTCTGCTTGTTTTGTTTTTATTTTTCTGTATGTCTGATTCTAGTTGCTTATGTGGCGAGAGCTGTGAAAGTCATCCCCTATGTTCATATGCAATGCCCTTAAAGAGACTGTAGGCATTGAGTGCTTCAACATTTCTGTCAAACATTTCTTTTGAATTCAATAGCAGTGAATCAAGAGCCCCACATGCTATACTGCTAATTTTCAACTTGTGCTGTTTTCTGTGATTCTTGGTGTTTTTCAAATCAGGATACCATGATAGTATAACAGTGATTTTGGGTAGATGAATCCAACTTTCAATATAACATATAATTTACTGTGCAAAATGTGCCTAAATTAAATAACACAGATGTATCATCTTATAAAAATGTTGAGTTCGAGGACAGAGAAAAAGGCCCAGCCCACGACAGACTCTCCCTTCCCTTCCGGACTGGTCCGGTGCACCCTCACCAGCCCAGGGCTCGGGCACAGGCTCTGCACACACTCCCCGGGACTCTCCAGGCTATCTTGGGACCACAGGTGAGCCGCTGAACACAGCATCAGTTCCTGCCCAATCCCGTGCAACCTGAGACAACAGCCAGGACAGAGAAAAAGGCCCAGTCCAGGACAGACTCTCCCTTCCCTTCCGGTCTGGTCCGGTGCACCCGCACCAGCCCAGGGCTCGGGCACAGGCTCTGCGCACGCTCCCTGGGACTCCCCAGGCTATCTTGGAACCACAGGTGAGCAGCTGAATGCAGCATCAGTTCCTGCCCAATCCCGTGTGACCTGAGACACCAGCCAGAACAGAGATAAAGGCCCAGACCATTTCAGACTCTCCCTTCTGGCCTGCACCAACACCAGGTCTCCTTGGTTAGAGATGGCAGGAGGTAAGCGTAAGAACAGAAGCAACAGAATCCAAGGGTACTTGGCATCACCAGATCTAAACTCACCCACCCCATCAAGTCCTAGATACAACAGCACACCAGAAAAACAGGACATGGATATAAAGTCACTCGTCATGATGATGATTGAGGACTATAAGAAGGAAATACAGGAACAGATAAATACAAACACAGATAAACAACTAGAAGCATTTAAAGAGGAAATAC
>LR751761.1:0-118591 GCA_902729485.2 Mus minutoides | reverse complement strand
CTACGGGAAGATCCAGCAATACCTCTACTTGGCATATATCCAGAAGAGTTTCCATCTGGTTATAAGGACACATGTTCCACTATGTTCATAGCAGCCTTATTCATAATAGCCAGAAGCTGGAAAGAACCCAGATGTCCCTCAACAGAGGAATGGATACAAAAAATTTGGTACATTTACACAATGGAGTACTACTCAGCTACTAAAAACAATAAATATATGAAATTCCTAGGCAAATGGATGGATCTGGAGGCCATCATCCTGAGTGAGGTAACCCAATCACAAAAGAACTCACATAACATGTACTCACTGATATGTGGATATTAGCTCAGAAACCTAGACTACACAAGATACAATTTACTAAACACATGAAACTCAAGAAGAAGGAAGATCAAAATGTAGACATGTCACCCCTTCCTAGAATTAAGAACAAAGCACACATTGAAGGAGTTACAGAGATCATGGTGAAGCTGAATCCAAAGGATGGACTCAATGACTGCGGCTGCCAGGGATCCATCCCACAATCAGCCACCAAACATAGACACTATAGCATATGCCATCAAGATAGTGCTGAAAGGGCCCTGATATAGCTGTCTCATGGGAGACTATACCAGTGCCTGGCAAACATGGAGGTGGATGCTCACAGTCAGCTATTAGATGGAACACAGGACTCCCAAGGAAGGATCTAGAGAAAGTACCCAAGGAGCTGAAGGGGTCTTCAACCCTATAGGTGGAAGAATAACATGAACTAACTAGTACCCCCTGAGCTCATGTCTCTAGCTACATATATAGAAGAGGATGGCCTAGTTGGCCATCATTGGGAAGAGAGGCCCCTTGGTCATGCAGACTTTATATGCCCCAGTTCAGGGGAACGCCAGGGCCAAGATGTAGGAGCAGGTGGGTAGGGGAGCAGGGCTGGGAGGGGGGAGGGTATAGGGAACTTTCTGGATAACACTTGAAATGTTAATGAAGAGAATATCTAATAAAAGTTGGGAAAAAAAAGATTGGCTTGGGACAGTTCGATTTGAAATCACTTGAGCTCTTACCTTACCACAGGACGACACAGAAGAACAAGCTCGCTCAGGACTCACACAGGCCACAGGGCAGCATTGTAGAAGTTTGTTTTGGTTCTTCCTCTCAGTCCCATGCTCCCAGAAATAAGACTCATACTCAAAATATATTTACACATTTGTTAGACAAATTTTCAGGCTTTTCTCTTATTAGATCATAACTAAAACAACCCATTTATTTTAACTTACATTGCATGTGGCTGGTTACCTATGCTCAGGTACCATGCATCCCTATTATCACATCCTCCTGGTGAATCCCCCTAGCATGGCTCTATCTTCCAGCATCCCAGATGTTCCACCTTCTATCCTACCCTTAACTATAGTCCATAGATTTTTTTTTTAATTGACAGGCCATGTATCCATAGAACACACAGGATCTTCTCTCTACACACCATCATAGTAACAAACAAGGGTAGAAACAAAGGCGCGCTGATGAAGTGGAACCCATAAGTCTCCCTAACTCTGAATGACAAGTGAGTAAGATGAGGCTAGGATATCACTCAACCTCCCATCTTCATTAGCTCAGTGACCAATGATATCAATTATAGGCAGTATTTCAAGAGGAAAGCAATATGATTTTGAACATACTGAGTTTATGAGTAAATGGGATAATCAAACAGAACTTTGCACATAAGAATAGAACTTAGACACCAGAACAAAGGATGCTGAGTCTGTATCATCAGCAAAGAGTTGAAATGTAAGAGCTTTGTCATCAGGGAGAGTAAAAGCTGTAATGAGAGAAACACATATGATATCTCTCCAAGAAACATAGTTGGTGGTAAGAAACACACACACATACCCAAAAAATAATCAAGATGTGATGGGGATAAAGAAATGAAGAGAAGAAAGAGAAAGGAAAGAAGAAAAATGGAAGGGAAATGTAAGAAAGGACATGGTAGCCATGATGAAATAGTTCTAACACAGGATGTACCCCATCAAGCTATAACCCCCATTAAGATGGACATATGCATGTCCCATTCATTCCTAGCATTTTCTATAACTATCTATGCCTGATATTTTTCCTGGAAGTAATCCTTCTCATCCCTAAACTCTCTCATATTGTATTACTATTTTCCACCTTACCTTTTCTATTGTTTAATTATAAAATGTTAGTAACCATATATTCTTCATTTCTGCATCAAACATAGAACCTACATATTCTAGGATATAAAACAAATTCTTCACTTGATCTTAGCCAAAAGGCCGAGAAGCAATATAAAACAAATTCTTAATAAGTATTTGCAGAATTTAAAAATTACAGTTTTCTCATGTATCCTATCTTCTCTAGAATTAAGGAAATTTTGTTCAGTTGCATGTGAGTGGATTTACAGAAATGACAGTATATGTGTGGAAATCACAGGACAGCTTTCTGGAGTTAGTTCTCTTCTACCTTGTGGGTTACAGGGACTAAACTCAGATTTCCAGGTTTAGTGTCAATGCCTTACTAAATGAGCCATCTCACTTACCCCTGTATTTGACTAAACACTGTCCTTGCAGTGTGACATGATTAATACTTCTCAACTATCCATCAACTATCCATCACTATCCATGACTCATTCTTTAACTGAAATTATGTGACTAGGAGCTTTGGTAGCACTCAGATCTTGATTTCAAACTTGTGGCCATAGTATAATACCATGCCAAATGGTGTCACTAAATTTTCACAAAGACTTTACCGTAAAATTCACTCTGAAATTAAAAAAACTTGCACTGGTCTTTATTTTGCTTTTAAGATACACAGATGCTTTGAAAACTAAAAACTTGTCTTCAGGGTTTCCCAACTCCAAGTCTCCTTAAGCATCCATCCGACTTGCTCCAGTCATCTAGTATAAAAATCACCTGCAGAATCTAAGATCTCACCCTCACTTTCAAGGACATTACTTTTTTTTATAAACAGTGTACAAACTACACAGAATCAGTAAGTTCTTACTGGCACTTCAAGTATTCTCTCCAAGCACCTACTTTGCTACTAGTGGGCTTTAGAGTCTTGCAAAGATTCTATAGCATAATTATGATCTGCACATAGTAAAGTACACAACAGTACAAAAGCAGAAATTATAGTTTCTGTTCATGAAAAGAATTTCTGCAAAACCATTCTTAAGTTTTGTCTTACTTTTGTTTAGTTCATGATTCTTTAGACCTTTAGAATACAAACAATTATTTTGACAACATTCAACTATTAATCTGCTTTGGTTTTTAACTGTATACCTAAGTGAGCCAGCAGGCAAAGTGCTTTAGGCATAAAGAATGGACCAGCAAGCTTACATCCTGACCACAGCCCAGAGAGACCTTTATGAGATGAGACTCATTTTGCTGGGGAGACCCCCCTATTTTGAAGTGAGAAAGAATCTGGATTCTAGAGTTTGGATGTAACTTTGCTACTGAAGTTCCAGGCACTTAAATTCTGTAATGTAGTTTTCAATAAAACAGTAAAAATTTAGTTCCTGCCAGATCATTTTTGTGAAAGCTAAATAGGACAATTATGTAAATAAACTTACATCACGCCTGGCTTTTAATATTATAATAATATAATATAAACTTCTTTTAAAATGTGTGTTTCCAAACAAGTGCCTACTTCATGATTGTGTAGAGATGGAAACAGTGACTGCCCCCCGGGGTACCTGTCTGTTTTGTGTGGTACACATCTTGGAGTTCTCCAAACATTTGGTAAATCTTCTCTTCAGTCTTGTAAAATTCATGTATTCTGGCAATAATCATTTATGAAGAACTTATTGTAAATTAGCTGCTGTGTAGATAACTATAGCCAGAATCTTGTAAGCAGAACTCATGCTGCCTGTCACTACATGGACTGTGGAAGATTCACTGGCCTGAGCCACAAGGCCATAACTTTTGTTTGTTTTGTTTTGTTTTTTATTAGATATTTTCTTTATTTACATTTCAAATGCTATCCAGAAAGTCCCCTATACCCTCCCCTGGCCCTGTTCCCCAACCCACCCACTCCTGCTTCCTGGCCCTGGCATTCCCCTGTACTGGGGCATATAATCTTCGCAAGACCAATGGCCTCTCCTCCCATTGATGGCCTATTAGGCCATTCTCTGCTACATATGCAACTCTAGACACAGCTCTGGGTGGTACTGACTAGTTCATATTGTTGTTCCTCCTACAGGGTTACAGACCCCCTTCAGCTTCTTGGGTACTTTCTCTAGCTCCTTCATTGGGGGCCCTGTGTTCCATCCAATAGATTACTGTGAGCATCCACTTCTGTATTTTCCAGGCACTGGCATAGCCTCACAAGAGACAGATATATCAGGGTCCTGTCAGCAAAATCTTGCTGGGGTATGCAATCGTGTCTGGGTTTGGTGGTTGTATATGGGATGGATCCCCAGGTGGAACAATCTCTGGATGGTCCTCCTTTCTGTCTCAGCTCCAAACTTTGTCTCTGTAACTCCTTCCATGGGTATTTTGTTCCCCATTCTAAGGAACAGGGATGGCTAATATCAAAAATTCAGGTGACAGCAGATGTTGGTGAGGATGTAGAGAAAGAGGAACACTCCTCCATTGTTAGTGGGATTACAAACTGGTACAACCACTCTGGAAATCAGTTTGGTTGTTCCTCAGAAAATTGAACATAGTACTACTGGAAGATCCAGTCTTACAACTTTTCTACTAATTCAAATTGGAAGAAATAATACAGATAGAGCCTTAAGTACCTGGAAGTAGAACCTCATGATCACAGGCAGTACCTAGAGGAATCTTGTTTCTTTCTGCTTCTGGGCCTACCATAGATTACTAGTATACTGAACCAGGCTCAGGGAAAAATGGGCGATTAATAGTTAACACTTAGTCACTTAAACAGATTAAGTCCAAAGAAATGTAAATTCATACTAAGACACATCAATCCACACAGAAATGTATCACCGGAGGGGAGGAACAAAGTAAATTAGCAATATTCTGAGATCCACATATTTCAGATATTATTTTTATCTAGTTCAAAACATTGTGTAGTTATGGTAGACACCTTCGAAGGGACTATGGTAGGACACTTATCCATCATGAGCAGGGTCTTGGATCCTATCCCCTGAACTGTAAACAACAGCAACAATAACAACAAAACTTTCAAAAAACATAATTGAAAGCAAAAGCTGATCAAGAAACAGAAGATTATAACAAATACTTGGGATATTTTTGAAAGAACCAAGTAGGAATTTTAGGTTAAAATATAATTAATGGAGACTGGAGAGATTTCTCATTGGTTAGGAAAACTTGCTGCTTTTAAAGGGGACCCAGGTTCACATCCTAACACTGGTTAGTTCACAGAATCCTATAACTCCAGTTGACCTCTTATGACCCC
Organism: Mus minutoides; assembly: GCA_902729485.2. Lineage (NCBI taxonomy): Eukaryota > Metazoa > Chordata > Mammalia > Rodentia > Muridae > Mus > Mus minutoides. The sequence continues at coordinate 113,212 of LR751761.1, read as the reverse complement.
TGGAGCACCCACAACCAGTGCACATACATATAGAGAAATACACATAAACACTAAATCTTGAAATTTTATTTTAAAATGTATTTACAATGTCATAAATAATATATTTTGAAATTCTTCCTCTACAACTAATTAGTAGATTTATATTATTAGGTTACGGTTGGACTTAAGTTATCATTTGACAATGGAAATATATTCTGGTACAGTGATTTTCCTATACATAGCCTTTTTAAAAATTATAGAGAAAAATAAACACCAAGCCACCTACAAATCCTTTAATTTCTAATGCTATCATGCCTGCTCTATGCTAAGTGGTGCAAAATTTGTGGAAATAACTAACCCATATATGATTTGACTTGATGCCTACTCCACAAGATGAAACTCATACCTGACATTGCTTAGGTAACAAAAACATAAAAAATTAAAAATTAAAGAAGAAATTTATAATATATTAAATATACTATTAAATATAAAAATAATATTAAGCTAGAATATAGCTTAAAGAAGAATCTAAATATGTCAATAATTCTAATGAATGTAAGCAGTTTAAACTTTCCAATTGAAAGGCAGAGATTGCCATTTTTAACAGAAGGAAAAAATATGAGAAGACTGCTGTATGGAAATATAAGGTTTCACCAAGGTTGCCTATGACACACTATGACCTTAGGATGTGCTATTCACTACTGTGGTGTAGAGCAGCAAAAGCTTTATAAATACTTAGCAAGTGAATTTATGAAGACAAGTTGTTGAATTCAGACTGCACAATAGAATTTCATCACATTAAGAGAAAAATCCACGTTTGAATAAATACAGTAGACTTTAGAGCAGGACTGATGTGTACTAGTCACTCCAGTGAAACACTATGGGTTACTTACTCAAAAAGACAGCTGTGGAGATCTCAGTCCATGCCAGCATGGCTTCTTTGGGAATACTCAAAGACAGCAGCATGACCAGGGAGTTCACTGAGCTATCCAAGAAGCAAGGGAAGCATTGTCCCACAGTCCCTAAGGGCTACTAGCAAGCTGTCCTTCCAAAAATTTTCCATCAGCTCTCAGTAGTGTCCTGTGAAGATGAAACTTGTCATGTGTGTGGCTTTATAGCCAAGAACTAGCCACAGCTGTATGGAAATACAGGAGGCAGAGGGATTGTTGGCAGGCAGTACCTAATGTTGGCCTCATTCAGACAGCAAATATGGTAATCACAGTATTAGCCAGAGTACTAACCTCAACACTATACTCAAAATACTACATTCTATTCATGAACATTTTCCTAGAGAATTAAGTAAGTACCATGAAAAGGTAATAAAAGAAGAGAACTGAAATGTTAGGTACAGGGAATATTGAGTGACTCTGATCCTTTCCCTTGTAATGCTGTTTATAATCCCTGCTGTGTGTTGACAAACATATGTGGCTTCACTCCTCACACACCTTCAAGTGCAAGATAGGGCTAACACCTTGTTTACCCTCTGATGACTGGTTCTCGGTTCTCCATATTTTTCCTGAGGAGTTAGTGCTTCTGTTTATAATGGATGACAGGTTTGGTTTTTATTATCAAATATCTGTATGAAGTGAAGTCTTGGTGAGTATTCATAATGTCCTAAAACTTAATGTCTTGTTCTAGAAATGACCTTTTTCAAACTCATCATCTTCCAGAGCTCCACTGCACCTTTGTTTTGCCTTTAACAACCACTGTATGTCCAGGAAGAAGCAACTATATGTAGACAAAGATTTTTCTTGATACAGTTGGTACGTTTGCAGTCCAAAATGGACATGGAAGAATAATACATTCTTGTGGACAATTTTCCCATTGTATGTGATTAGACAGGCATGAAACACCTATTTGAAAAAAACCAATTATTCCTGTAAAGCTTTTATTTATAGAACCCCCCAAAACAACTCCTATTTTGTATTTCTGATAACATTTTTATTTCAACATTCTTTTGATAAGTGGATAGAGAGTGTTTTATTGAGACTGTGTTACCTCCAATGAAGCATTAATTTATTGATCCAAAGATTGTCAGCTGGCCTTGGTTTGGGGAGCTTCTGAGGACCTTGGGTTAGAGTCTGATTTATGAAGCTCAGCTTCCATGAGGTTATAACCAGCTGTATATGTGATTCATCAACCGAGAAGAGAGACACATGGAGACAAGGGCTTGTGAAATGTAGCCATAGCTTTCAGGTTCCTTTCTTATGCCTGCACTATAGTAATTGTTAGACAATGAAATGCACCTGAATTATCAAGGAAAATAAAATCAATCATGAAAAATAATAGTGCAGTTCCATAATAGATAGGCAACAAGCCTGTTTGGAACACATCCTACACTAGACTGTCTTTCATTTGACAGGCAGTTAATATGTATTTTCCTAAAATCTTGGTGTTTTGTGACAAGGCAAATATATCATATCTGAAAAAAAAAACCTGTAGAATAGATAAACTTTTAAATGCAATACCAAAGTAAGTAGCCTGGTTAACAGATTTGAAACCTGGATTTAAGGAGAAGGTTGACAAAATAGGGCTTGAAGAGTCATTTCAAGGATTAATGAAACCTGCCTGGAGCCATGCTGTGCTGGCTATACAGGAAATGACATTTGTGCTTGCAAAACATGATAGCCCCTTCACTTGTAATCAATTCTCCCTAGAAACGCATTCTGATTAATTCTAGAATTGGGAAAGAGCCCTTCCCTTCCCTTCCCTTTCCTTTATCACTCGATCCATAGAGATTTATTTTTCTGTCTTCTATAATTTCTATAATTATAATGTATAACTACTATATTAGTTTAATTATAACTACTTCTCTCTATTCTCAATATCATCCAAGGATTTCTTCCCACAGAACATATCATTCAATGTTAACTAGTTCCACGACACATTTTATAAGTATCTCTTATATCCCTGCCTATTCATTTACTGAGTTACTTGCTATTACTTTTCTAAGGTAGATGTTTAGCTCAGCAAAAATATCAGTCATTTTTTTTCTAATATAAAATCCTTGTTTTGTTTCGTTAGAGATAAGGTCTTACGGTGTAGTGCTAGCTAGCCTTGAACTTCCAATCCACTGCCTGTGTCTCTAAATTTCTGAGATTATAAGTATAAATACTACAATGTCCAACTCTGATATAAACTTTCTACAGAAAGATTTATTTAATTTCCTTTTTAATTATGTGTGTATGAGTTTGGAGTATATATATTCATGGAGGGCAGGTGCATATGTGAGTACAGGTGCCACAGTATCCATAAGAGGGTGCTAGATCTGCTGCAACTGGAACTGGGACCCAGGCTTTTATCTTCTGCAATAATAGTGTGCACTCTTTGCCACTCAGCCATCTGCCAGCCCCCATGTCCTACTCAGCAATCTGCCCAGCCCCCTTGCCTCAGTATAAACTTATAAAGCTGAAAAATTATTGCAATTCCATTTCTTGCATCCCACAAATTTTAATATGTAGTATATACAGAGTTCTAAATATTCTGAAATTTTTCACTGTCTCTTAGTTTTCAGGCATAATCTGTATCTTTTGCCATCATTTTATTGTGATGTTTTGATGACATAAAAGTCTTTATGGTCTGTTTTGTTTAAAATATGATTCTTTTCTGAGCAATCCATTTTTTGTAACTGTTTTGAGTAGACCCGAGACTAGCCAAGTACATAAGCAGGCTAGTCATTATGGGAGTCAGGGTTTTGTAAGTCATGTCCATTAGAATTTGTTTATTGTTTCATTTCAATATTTTATAGCTCACTTATTTTTATCTGCTTATGATTTTAAAATAAAATGTTCCCCATATCCTCATGTTTTGAAGGCTTGGTTTCCATCTGGGGGCACTATTTAAGAAATGGAGTCTGACTGCAAAAATCAAGTCACTAGGAAAGACCTGCTTTGTCCCCTTCATTGTCTCTGGATATTTTTGGTCTCTCTCTGGTTTCTAGCTGGCACAAGAGACTCAGCCTCACTCTGTTATGCCCTCCCTGCCAGTATGTACAACCTCACCTTAGGGCTGCAGGCCTGCCAACCACACACTGAAAGCAGAAACAAAATCAAACTCCCCTCCTCTCTAATTTCCAGAGGGTGCAAATAGTGAGGGCAAGTCTGACTGACAATCTGCAAATTCCATAAGCAGACACATGCTCACATCTGTGCACAAAGGAAGCAAAGGCTCAAGGACAATGAGAGATCAGTTGTGTGTGATAATTTTTCTACTAATCTAAGCCACTACAGTTTTAAATCAGTGAATTGAATTTGTGCCTTTTATGAATTCCCCTTCATTGTTTAAATGCCTTTGGCCCCAAATCCATTTTATCTCACATTTCCATAACTTTGCCAGTATTTGTTTGGTTAAGATCTGACTAAATGATTATTTTATCATTTTTGATCTTCCTGTATTCTTTTTTATGTTTTGAGTTTTAATTATATTTAATTATTTATTTTATGTGTATGGATGTTTTGTCTACATGTCTGTCTGAGTGTCACATGTGTGCCTGGTGCTTTTGAATCTCCTGGTACCAGGGCTACAGTGGTTGTGAACTACTGTGTGGGCACAAGAAACAGTACCCAGGTTCTGTGGAAGAACAAGTGGTGCTCTGAACCTGGAGCCATCTCTTTAGTCCCCTTAACTATGATTTTTGAATGGAGCCTGACTGGTAGAAAATGGTCACTGGTGGATGTGCCTTTAAAGAGTCTACACTGGTTGTCCTCTTCCCTCTTCTTGTCCCAGCTTTCTGGTCACCTCATGGTTGATCAGGATTTGCTGGCATGTGTTCTCTTGTACCATGTTTACCCTCATTATAGTCACAGCATTGGAATCAGTTGGGACTTCTGAAACCACCAGGACAAACAATTTTTCCTTCCCTTAGAATGTTTTAGTGGAAAGGCTCTCCTTCATCCATCACACTGGTAACACCCAAATTTCAAAGCTTGACCTTTTCAATCACTCATGTCCTTCTCACATGTAAAATAAATTCCACTCAATCACAGTAAACACTGGTTTTGTTAAAATTTATTTTGCTTTATGACTGGCATATATTTATATGTATTTATGACTTCTGATGTGGATTTGATTCATATGTATGACAGTGATCAAATCAGAGTTGAACATATTCATCACATTAAATACTTAAAGATTCCTTATCATAAATACTTTCATTATGAGTACCTGAGTAAAGCCTTCACCAGATTCAACTTGGAAACTATTTAACAATCTTTTGTTTATGAACTGGTATCTTTTAAGAGATTTGAAGAATTCTTCATAACCATTGAATCTGGAATCTAGGCTGCTGTTTTTTGGACTTCCTTGCTCTGTCCTTCATAACCATTGCATCTGAAATCTAGGCTGTTGTATATTAGATTTCCTTGCTCTATCTTTACAATGTTGCATCTCCTTTTTATTTTCAGGTATCAAAAGTAGGAAATTCATTTGAAATATGACCTAGAGATTGTGCTCAAGGATTCATACCTCATATCGTTTCAATGAGAGTAGGTAATGCCTCTTCTGACAGAAAAGAAATGCAAACTCACATAGAAGTAAACTGCCTCTATCCCAGACTTCAACAAATTCCCACAAATTAACCTACAGGGAAAATAACCATCTCATATTAAAAATATTAAAAATATGATGAAAATAAATCAACTCGCCAGGTATAGAAACACATATGTAAAATCCTAGCACTGAGGCCAAGGCATATAACCTAATAGATAAATAAATACTAAGACAAGAAATTATGAGTGAAAACAATGAATAAAAATAATCAATAGCAGAACCAGGTCTTAGGCAATGTATATTCATTACATTCATTATGTTTAAAGAAACAGGAAACATGTTTTAATAACAGCAAAAGAAATAGAAAACTCAAATAACCTAGGAAAAAGTTGAAGTGTTAAATAACACTTGGAAGGCAGGACCTTCCAACTATCTCTGTGTTACCATCCCATCTCAGCACCCAGGCAGATCTGTCCCTGTTTTCTCGGTAATGCTGTTATATATTACTTAGCTCCAGTCAGGAAGAGCAAGCAGTCAACTGGTCTACCTACTCTTGCTATAAAGAAGCAAAAACTCACAATAATTTCTCAGTGTATTTCTTCAGTTTACTTGTTGGTTATGTTGTGTGAAAGTATATTCTGCAAAAAGCCCCAAGCTTACTGATCCCCTTATATGTGTATGACCATAATTTTCTGTTTTCTTAATTAGTATGATCTCTATCCAAAATTTCAATTCTTATGGATACTTTTGCATTTTAAATTGACTAGGCTTTCCTTTTGCATGTTGAATCAAAATGTATCTGTGACATTATTTGCTTGTCTTTCCAGACTCAACAAAAATGAAGTTATTGGTTTTCTTGATATAGTGCAGTATTCCTGCGAGAGTCTTGTTTCTTTCTTGCACTGATTCAATACAAAATAACAGTCAGACATCTTAGCCTGCCCTAGGCTTGAAGTGTGCTAGACAAGAACACAAAGGACTTTCATTAAATTGCTGCATTGATGGTAGACTGACTTCTTTTCCAAAGGAATGAGTGGCTCCTTTTCCATTTGTTATAGATCAAAAGGAAGTTAGTACAGCATTCTCCCATTGAGGTAGAATTAGAAATGTATCAAAAACTAAAAGCATTACAACTACATACAGATGGATTATAAAAATTTTAATGGGGCTGGAGAGATAATTCATCAGATAAGACAATTTATTTTACAAGCATGAAGACCTGAATTCAGATCCCAGCAGCTGCATAAATATCTGGGTATGGCTACATGCCTTCTTGTAACTCCAGCACTGTTAGGAGTAAAGACAAGAAAGTTTCTAGGTTATGCTGGATGCCAGCCTTGCTCCCAGTTAGCTATGAGAATGAAGAAATAAAGAGGTGAGAGACAGAAAAAGACAGCTGGTGCCTTCCTCTGATCTCCATTTACATGAACAGGCATATATACTAACACATATACATTTAGATTCACTTCAAATATATATATATATATATATATATATATATATATATATATATATATATATATACACATACACATACATATACACTCAGAATTAAATTATTCACCTTTATTTTTTTAAGAGGAATGCATGGAAGAAAAGTCTAGTAAAAAAATCTAAAATAATAATTACAAGGAACTTTCTCCTGAAATAGATAAAATGTAAAATGAGTTAATTCAACAAAGTATTTTATCAAATGTTATTTGAACATCAGATATTATGCTAAATGCAGAGCTTACTGGGGTAAATAAAATGCTGCCCTTTCCCTTGAAAAGCTAACACCTCCTGATGGAGACAAAACAAATTTCCTTTACTGGGATAGAGTTTGATACTTCCCTGGGTCACACTAACAAAAATGAGAAAATTCAGAAAAAAAGAGAGGATCCCTGTTCACCTGGGAGATTTCCAGACATACAGCAGCTCAAAATTAAATCTGAGCTGCAGTAAGAAGGCTTCAACGATCATGTCTAGAAATAGGGAACAACTCTCTCAGCAGTTATGAATCCTCACTATTAAATTCTGAGTAAAAAGTTCATAGATGTAGTGCCTCGTCCATTCACTTTGTTATGGACAACCAGGTAATGTCCACTAACAGCACTGTGGTAGCATCAAGCATGTGTGACTTCGTGGATGTCACACATTTGAACTGTGAGCTCTTTCCTTTGTAGAGGCAATCTAGAAACTGAAGCAAATATTTGATTTGCTGGTCACATGCTCACATCACCATAACTAGCCTATCCTAATCCGTGTAAGCCACTGTATGTGGATCAAAGTTTTCCCTTCCTCGGTCAGCTGTATCCTGCTTGTCATGGCTTGGATACCAGAGGCATAGTTCTAGACATGACACAGCAAGATCCTTCCAGACATGGCTGAGGAGACAGCAACCAATTTTGGAGTCCAAAATCTGCCTAGATTTCTTGTGATGTGAGATGTGTTTATTGTTTTGCCATTTTGGATAGTACTTCTTGAAGAACAAAAGCTTAAGATTTGTGTAACACATGGACCAAAGGACAAGAAGGTTCTCTTATGGGAATCAGCATCATTTCATTAGGAGCTGAATAAGTTGGAGTAATTGTGATTAGAGCTGGGAGAACAGAGTTGATTTAAACAAAAGAAAATCCATTCCTGCCAGGTGGTAGAATTTCCATGACTCTAAGATAGCATTCAGGACACATGGTGGAAATGGTGTCTTCATATCATCAAAGGTCATGCAACTGTTATGGGATGGCTTTCCCTGTACCCTCTGCTGGGTCATAATGGCATAGTGCAAAATAAAGTTCTTGGAACCTGCGGTGTACTTCAGTTCTGCTTTTTCCTACCTGTGTGGTCTCTGGTAAGTGATTCTCTGAACCTCATTTTCCTTACTCTTATTCTAAAGAAAATGTTGCCTGTTTCGTGGGACCTGGTACAATTACTTAATGGTTACAGTAAACATTTGGGTGAGAATAGAAACCTCACAATGGTTCAAACAGCCTTGGTGTGAACATTGGAGTTCAATTATTTCATAGAAGCAAGATGAGCTGCGTTACAGGGTCAAGACTCCACTGTACCATCCTGGACATCCTGTGTGCTCAGATCTTTGTTTAAACAAACTTTGACCCTAGAAAATGTTGTTAGTGTCTTTCACTGGAAGTGATAAGTAGCTTAAACACAGCATCCTGAATGCATTCAGTGTAGAATTACTGAAGGAAGGCTGGGAATTCTCCAATCTCCATTAATAGAGTAACAGCATAAAAACTTCATATAGGAGAAGTTAGCATATACTTAAAGGCACAAATGGTTACTTCTTATGGCTTTGGGTTTTAGGGTTGTTTTTGTTTTGTTTTGTTTTAGTTTTGTTTTGTTTTGTTTTGTTTGCCTCTTTTACAGTCAGCATGAATTTTTAAGAACCTGGCTGTTTTAGTGATTGACATACCCTATACTAAAATATGCTCAGGCTCTAAGCATTTAGATTTAGAAAGATGGAATTTCTCTGTGCAAATCGAATGTAATTTCCTGTGAAATAAAATGAAAAAAAATAAGGCTAGAAAAGATGTGAAGTCAAAGACTCAAAGAAGATAAAAAAGTAACAATACTTCCCTAGGACAGTTCCTTAAGAAATGGGCTAGATGACATATCATACAAGAATGGATGCCATTAGACTCAAAGTCATAATGAAGGAAATTTTTCTGAGCAGGTAAGATGAGATGAAGGTGTCTGATGATCTGTTAGAAGAAAAGAGTGAAGCTAGCAGTTTTATGGAATGTGTTTCTTGGGTCCAGGATTGTGGCCAGTCTTCTTTTATACTGCCACCAGAAATCTAATCTACCCCAAACCATCATTCAATCTGAGTCCTGGGTCATGCTACTGTGCCAAATCTACAAAACCCTCAAATTCACTTAGCATTGCCCTCTGAGCACTTCGACTACCTGATTGGGAATATGGAGCAGCATTGCCTCTGCTCTAGCTCCACATACAAAAGAACAGCTGCTAGTAAAATGGAAGAAACCAGCCAATTTTGTACTCAGAAACCCAGCTTCACAAATCCATTTGTCCTCATCTGGGGTTATTGAGATGTCCCTATGCAGTCTCTCAAAGGAAATGGGCCAGGAGTCTATAAGATAGCGTGTCTTGTTCTCAGCTCCTGTTTTCAAACGTCCTCACAATTGTGCTCCCTAAATCATTGTCATACCAGTTCCTCATACTTTCTATGGGTTACTTCTGAAGGTGCACATTCTTCCCAAGGCTGCTTCCCTGGGAACGTGTTCTCCAACTTTTCAAGTGACTTTCTTTCTTTTAAACTCTGTCATGAATGGTGTGTGTTTGTGTGTTTGTGTGTTTGTGTGTGTGTGTGTGTGTGTGTGTGTGATGCATAAGTCTATGAGTTTCTGTGTCTACATATGGACCCATACAAGTCATGGTGCACATGTGAATATCTAAGGAGAACTACAGATGTAAGTCTCTGTCACCACTTTATCTTAGACATCTTGTTTGCTTCTGCACACACTAAGCTAGCTGGCCTGCAGGCTTCTGTGGATTTTCCTGCTTCAACCTCTATCTAGTCAAAGGCATTCTGGAGCTACAGGGTTATGAGATAAACACCATCTATCCCACCACCAGGCCTGTGTACAAAATAGACTATCCTGTTATAAAACATCTTCCCGGTTACTCTTCTTTTAGCCACTCACTGCCTTGCCCATTTATCTTCATTATGGTATCATCTCTTCTCCAGGGTTTTCAGAGTCTCTTACTAAGATCTCCAGGGTTTCAACTGTGCTGCTATAACAGACTAATACAGACTTACTAATTTACACATGAAATAGAGTTATTTCTTAATGTTGTGAGGGCTGGAAGACCATATCTGCTGCAGGACTATCTTGCATCATCTTACTGTGAAACACAGAAAGCCAAGAGGAAGGAAAGGGAAGACAGAGGCAGTGGTCAGCTTTGACAAGTTGCCCTGTCCTCTGCAAATACCCTGAAGCAGTCCACTTTGGAGAAAGAACCTTCAGGTTTAGTTCTGACACTTTGAGATACAGCTGCTATTCAACCTATCGGGGCTATGCTTTAAGACTTGCTACCTAGGGAAATGACTGATGATAAAGAGTGTTTAGTGCTAAGCAGCTACTGACCAGGCTAGCTACAAGACCCTCCATAACTGGCATTGAACTATTCATGAAATAGAACCCCTGTGAACAAAGTCCCGCTCCCCCAGTCCCCATTTTCCAATACTGTTGTATTGAGTACTGTTTCCATCCTATGATTTCAGGAAGGCCACTCAAACCCTACTAGCTCCCAAATTACTTAAGTGCTCTTTAAATAGTTACAGGTTCTAATAGCTTTTTGTTATCCTTTGGCCTCTCCTCCTCACTAAAATATGAGCAACCTGAAGAGCAGATTCTATCTTGGCTGCTACTGCTTCTGCCACAATTGCTGTTATTGGCCCATGGGCAACACTCTAGTGTTAGTGAGCGATAGTAGTGGTGTAATCCTGTAGTTTTCAGCTCTGTAATGAGCTAAACTGCCACCAGGTTGTGGAAGGCTGAGAAAACTGGATTTACAGGTTTGTGTGTGGGAACAGGGTCACCCCAACACTTGCAGTCAGGAGGCACACTTGCAGTCAGGAGGCACCTTAGAGCTGGTTGGCCAGTTAATCTTGCCTAGTTGGACTCTACATCAGGAGAGCAAGAGAGAAAGATAACTGATATCAACTTCTGTCCTCCACATGCACACACTTAGGTGCTGTTTTCGTTAGGGTTTTATTACTGTGAATAAACACCTTGACCATTGCAACTCTTAGAAAGAAAAATATGTAACTGAGGCATCTTTCAGCTTCAGACGTTTAATCCATTGTCATCATGGCAGGAAGCATGGCAGTATCTAGGCAGGCATGGTGCTAAAGAAGGAGCTGAAAGTGTTACAGCTTGACTCAAAGGCAGTAGAATTCTGGGAGCCACACTGAGCATACCTTAAGCATGTAATGCCTCAAAGCCCACCCACACAATGACACACTTCCTCCAACAAAGCCACACCTACTCCAAGCATTCAGCATATGAGTCTTTGGCCATTCCTATTCAAGTCACTACATTTGCATACACTCATATGTGCAGGAGTTTATAAACACACTCTACATGTGCACACACATGTGCATGCACTCACATGTACATGAATACATACACATACCATATAATACACAGAAAAATAAGCAAACAAGACATCTGTGTAGCTTGTGAATTGAGAACTCCATTTCAGTGGAGCACAGTGGGGTGTACCTGCATTTGAGCATAGAGGAGGCTGAGGCAAGAGAATCATGAGCTTGATGCTTACCTAGGCAACAAAGCATGACTACCTCTTAAAAGAGAAAACATGAATCATTATGTAAGGATAGTAATGTCTTTAAAAGAAAGGGGCTTTGCATGTCTATATTATGAAGCACTATTTTTTTGGAATTTTTAAATTTTTTCCAACTTTTATTAGATATTTTCTATATTTACATTTCAAATGCTATCCCGAAAGTCCCCTATACCCTCCCCCATCGGGTACTTTTTCTAGCTCCTCCTGTGTTCCATCTCATAGCTGACTGTGAGCATCCACTTCTGTGTTTGCCAGGCACTGGCATAGCCTCACACGAGACAGCTATATCAGGGCCCTTATAGCAATATCTGGCTGGCGTATGCAATAGTTTCTGTGTTTGGTGGCTGATTATGGAATGGATCCCCTGCTGCAGCAGTCACTTGTTGGTCCATCCTTTTGTCTCAGCTCCACACTTGATCTCTGTAACTCCTTCAATGTGTGCTTTGTTCTTAATTCTAAGAAGGGGCAAAGTGTCCACACTTTGGTAGTATGAAGCACTATTAAAAACAAATAACATGACTCACTGGAAGAAATACTGGCCAGCAAGGAATGGTGGTAGGATCACACACAGCACCAGGAGGAAAAGAAGGACTTGATTAACTTTGCATGTAACTCATATGGCTCTCTAAGGAGACATTCATTCTAGACTCATGCTGTCCATTATCTTTGGCTATTCTGATACTGAAATTGAATAGTCATGATGAAGGTGAAGGGTGGTGGCGTATCCTGTTTCCCTTTACAGCAAATCACATGTGCATGAGTGCCTTGGGTGAAAATTACAACTGTAGGTATTAATACCTACAAGTGTAGGTATTGCTACACTGAGGAATGAACTGGAGTTCAGAGTGCTCATACAATATGCTGACAAGCCAGAATGTGGCCTGATTATCCTTTGAAATGAAGTCAGGAATGTTCAACTCAAAACAAAGTCTATTTTCATTCCAGGGCATTTGCCTAAAAACTAACCAGAGAATCAAAATCAATCATTCATATGCCCATGTAACACTGGAGTTTCTGGCCATAGGACTTTCATTCTTAGAAAGATATTTTGTGAATTTAATTTTGTCATGGAATACTTTGGTTTCTCCATCTATGGTAATTGAGAGTTTTGCTGGGTATAGTAACTTGGGCTCGCATTTGTGTTCTCTTAGTGTCTGTATAACATCTGTCCAGGATCTTCTGACTTTCATAGTCTCTGGTGAGAAGTCTGGAGTAATCCTAATAGGCCTGCCTTTATATGTTACTTGACCTTTTCCCCTTACTGCTTTTAATATTCTGTCTTTATTTAGTGCATTTGTTGTTCTGATTATTATGTGTTGGGAGGAATTTCTTTTCTGGTCCAGTCTATTTGGAGTTCTGTAGGCTTCTTGTATGTTTATGGTCATCTCTTTATGGAAAGTTTTCTTCTATAATTTTGTTGAAGATATTTGCTGCCCCTTTAAGTTGAGAATCTTCATTCTCATCTACTCCTATTATCCGTAGGTTTAGTCTTCACATTGTGTCCTGAATTTCCTGGATATTTTGAATTAGGATCTTTTTGCATTTTGCGTTTTCTTTGATTGTTGTGTCTATATTCCATATGGAATCTTCTGTGCCTGAGATTCTCTCTTCCATCTCTTGTATTCTGTTGCTGATGCTCGTATTTATGGTTCCTGATTTCTTTCCTATGCTTTCTATCTCCAGGGTTATCTCATTTTGGGTGTTCTTTATTGTTTCTAGTTCCATTTTTAGATCTGGGATGGTTTTGTTCAATTCTATCTCCCATTTGGTATTGTTTTCCTGTATCTCTCTAAGGGATTTTTGTGTTTCTTCTTTAAATGCTTCTAGTTGTTTACCTGCATTTTCCTGTAATTCCTTCTTAAAGTCCTCCATCATTATCATGAGAAGTGACCTTAGATCCATGTCTTGCTTTTCTGGTATGATGGTATATCCAGGACTTGCCATGGTAGGATAATTTGGTTCTGATAATGCCAAGTAACCCTGGTTTCTGTTGCTTCTGTTCTTATGCTTACCTCCTGCCATCTGATTATCTCAACTGCTTGCTGTCCTCAATATATCTGATTGGAGCCTGTCCTTATAATCCCAGTTGATTCTGGACTCCTCCAAGTCCAGCTTTCACTGTGATCCTTTGACTGTGGGCTCTTGTGAACCTGATATTCTGGGAGTGTCTGAGATCTTGGCAGTCAAGTTCTACTGAGACCCTTGAATACTGGTGTGACCCACCTCCAGTTATCCTGAGATACTGTTATCCTAATATGCTGGGCATGTTACAGTGTCTGGGAGTGGTGTCTCCTTTGAGGAGTTTGGAGTTGTCTGGTCAGTGGTCCCAAGAACACGGGGAGAATCCTCTAGGTACCGTGTGGGTGTATGCAGGCCCTGTGCCCAAGATGACCTGGCACTGGCATCGACTGGAAGGGACCTGTGCCCCTGGTCTGGCTGATTTTCTGCCTCCCCAATGCTGTCTCATGTCCCACGAGATTGGATTGGAACAGATGTTGTGCTCCACTCACCAGTGGTTCCAAGATCACGTGGAGAGACCTCTAGGGACCATGGGGGTAGGAAAAGGAAGAGAGAGAGTGATGGTTACATCAAACAAAGGGATAAATGAGAGAATGCAAGACATCATGATTGCTACACTGGGAGACTGCAGGAAGCAGGGTTTTGTGCCTTTAACAACAGCACAGCACTAGCATGTTTTTTAGAGGAGTGTCCTCATTTCCATGGGTATCTAGCCTCCTGTATTCCCAGAGCCTGGTAGTTTCTGCAGAATCCTAGCAGCAGTCATAATTCATCCTGACTCACTTCTGGGAAGTCTACTAATGGCCTTAGTTTTATTTCTTTCTGCAGATACAAACCTTGACTAAAACCCTAAGTTGTTTCTACAGTATAAGAGATTTTCCCAACCTCTGCTGCCTTCCCTTTGAAGACCAACTTGACCAGGCAACTAGCAATCCAGGAAGCCCAGGTCAAGGTGTTTTGTTCAACTGGAATCTAACACAAAATAATATGCAGCCTAAAATGAGATTCTAAAGAAATTAGGAGATGGAATTGCAGATGTACTTTTTGAAATGTGGTTATGAAGAGCATTTTGGAGCCCCAAGTATTAAAATAAATTTATGTATGCACTCCACCTTCTCATAGTGATGACAGATCCTAACCTGTGTGAATGATGGGTGAAGGTGATATTCACTTTCACACACACACACTCACATACACACTTTCATCACTCTCATTCCTACAATTGGGCAGCCCCATGTCAGTATTCTATTTTATTTGTCTATATTTATTTAGGTTATTTGGCAAATAAACATTCCAGGTATTCAAGGTATATAATTATTTAGTACTCATGGTGAGACAATCACAAAGTCAAGTTAATTAACCCATCCCTTCCCTCATCAGATTGTTATCAGTCTCTGTCTCTCTGGTACAAAGTCAAGCTAATTAACCCATCCCTTCCCTCATCAGATTGTTATCAGTCTCTGTCTCTCTGTCTCTGTCTCTCTGTCTCTCTCTTTTTCTGTCTTTGTGTATGAGATAAAGAGAAGTAAATTAGATCTGTTTTTTGTTGTTTGTTTGTTTGCTTGTTCGTTTGCTTGTTTGTTTGTTTTCACCAAATTCCACACTCTCTGAATGAAGTCAAGCAACACAAGATGAAGAATAGGTAACTCACAGAACTGGACTTCACTAATGTATAGTGGGAAATGGAACAAGAGACCCAGTCAATAGCGAATCTGTACTTTGGGTCACACATAGAATTATATTTAAATCAAGATTCAACTATTTATTACTTATTGGACAGTTGGCAAGTTCCTTGACTGTTCTGTGTTTGGGTTGAAAGGAGAAAATTTTTCTACCCATTTGAAAGAATTACCTGAAGACAAAGATAGGCATCATATGTCTTCTAGTTTAGTTTTGTGTTAATGCTGAGCAAATATCTGAAATAGACAATGTGTAAGAATAAAAGTCCATCTGGACTACCAGGTTGATGAGCTTTGTCCCATCATCAGTTGTTCTCATTGCTCTTGGGGTTCTTACTGTGTAGTGGAATCAATGATAAGGAGTTTCAGTCCTTTTGGCATGGACATGGACATCTTGAAATCAGAGATATGATTACCTTGATGAGACCCTCACAAGTTACTCTTCCATACAAAGAGAGATGATGGAAAAGAAAACTGGACACTCTACTGATGTCACAGCCATTGACTTCCTCTTGCACCCCAACGTCCTACAGCTGCATATGATGGTATGCCAGCTCGTGTGGTATTGGGAGATGCTAGAGTATACAGTCAGTGGAAGGTTAATTGATGATGGGATTCCCTCTCTACAACTTTTAGGGGTAATGATACAGTATTAGGTGGGATTTTTCAGTGATGCAGCTGTCTGGTGAGCCCTCTCACTCCTCTAAGCATGCTTCTGTATGTACACTCAGTAATAATTGACCCACCTATGCTGGACATGGATGTAATTATTTCTTTAATCTGTCATTGGCATCATCTCTGGAATGAGCAGATATTTGCTCATACCTTCCAAGGAAAAGATCACACAGCATAGCATATCCTGTTAGGAGGGTGAATAGTAAAGTCATTCACTTCATGGCCAGGATGTGAAAGAGAGAGCTAATGGAAAGATACTGGGTCCAATTATTCACTTCTAGGTCATATAGCCAATAAATCCTCTCACTAGATTCCATCTCTTAAAGGTTCAATTACCTCACACACAACTCACCACTCTGGTGACATGGACCCTCAAGGGATATTACAGATCCAAGTTGTAGCATCTATGGAGATTAATAAAATATTTTTAAGAGTCTGCCTTTGAATTCACAATTATTTATAGTTCATTCTATCTGTAAGCAAATTCCCATTTAGCATAAGCAACTTCCATGACACTGCTGGTGAACTATCTCCCTTTCTAGTGTCTCCTGCAGACATCTTCCTTATTATTGTGGCTTACACAGACAAAACCCTGTGCTGTTTTCCACTAAAAGTGCATCTCAAAGTGAGAATAACACTTGGCTCTTCCATCAGTGTCAATGTGGACACAACTTTGAGTATTGATCCCAATGAAATCAGAGAAGTATGTTCTTACTTCCTATTAAGAGAGATTTATTTGTCTTATAAACATCAATGATCCATCATTATAGTTGCTTCATTGTTCATATTTAAAATAATTTTTATTCTTGAGCATTTTATACATATGAACAATGAAATATTGTCATATCTGCTCTCATTTCTTCATTCAATCCCCAACATGTCCTCCTCCCAACTTTTTTTTCTCTCTTTCTTTTTTTTTATTAGATATTTTCTTAATTTACATTTCCAATGCTATTCCGAAAGTCTCCTCCCCCTTCCCCCCTCCCTGCTTCCCTGCCCACCCACTCCCACTTCTTGGCCCTGGCGTTCCCCTGTATTGGGGCATATAAAGATTACAGTACCAAGGGGCCTCTCCTCCAAATGATGGCTGACCAGGCCATCATCTGTTACATATGATGCTAGAGACACGAGTTCTGGGGGTTCTGATTAGTTCATATTGTTGTTCCCCTTCTAGGGTTGCAGACCCCTTCAGCTCCTGGTGTTCTATCTCTAGCTTCTCCAATGTGGGCCCCGTGCTCTCTCTTATGGATGACTGTGAGCATCCACTTCTGTGGAAGTCAACTATATCAGGGTCCCTTCAGTAAACACTTGCTGCTTTTTTTTTTCTCTCTTTCACATGGCAGCTCTTATCATTTGAACAAGGCCTGTACAAGATCAAGCTAGCGAGAGTTCTGGGATAAATAGTGCAGGTGTTCTCCAAGGTCCATCTCTTAATGAAGAGCTTTTTAGTAGGTCATAGCTACTCTTGGAGTTAACCTTCTTCTTTTCTTCGGTGTAAGCACTGCTAGGGTTCTAGTGCATGCCTCCACTTCTTTGCACACATGGGCAGTACCAATCAGTATTAGTGACTAAATTTTAAAAACAACATTCTTATAAACATCCCCTCCCAAAGGATCAATTACAGACAATGATGGGCCCTGAGTGTAGAGAAAAAGAAGCAAGCCTTCTTGAGAAGGCTACCATGGTGGTGAGGCTGGCAGACAGCAGGAGCCAGATTTGTCCGGAGCAGTCTGGCAAAAGAAAACTGTGGAAAGAATCTAGACATGTATGAGGGTGACAGAGGAAACCATTTTTTAAAAGCGTCTGCATTAAGGTGGGAGACACTGTAAAAGACTAGATGGCTTGAAAAAGGTTTATTGGGATTGACAAGGGTGCTGGCAAAGGGTCTTAGTCCAGTTGGGATGCTATAATAAAATGCATAAACAACAGGAATTCACTTCTCACATCTCTGGAGTCTGAGAGTCTAAGATGCAGGTCGGTTGAGCATCTGGTGAAGGCTGACTAGATGGTTCGTGGATATATCTCATAGTGACTTCCTTTATCATACTGATCCCATTTGTAAAGGCAATGCTTTCGTGACTTAACCACTCCCCACAGGTTCTGCCATGTAGAGTGTGCCTACTCCTAGGATCACTGGAGAAGCTATGATGTCAGCATATTGAAGGCACATGCATTCCATGTATGTCATTCATGGCATGTCAGGTACTTCATGAGGTGGTGATTGCAGGACTGGGTGTCTGCCTTCCTGTGTGCTTACACCTCCTATCTCAAATGTGACTTAAAAGTTCTAGGCCCAACAGGTACATCCAACGATGGCAAGACTTCTAGGCCCTGTGTGGACTGCTTCCAAAACCAAGTAGAATGCTTCAGGCTTGCCAAGGGATGAGCTGATCTGTCCCAAGGGAGGGGGAAATAATCCTTTATTCTCTCACCATGAAATGAAAGCATATCCAAGGCCACGAAGACCTGTTTGCTAGGGTACCATGACCCTTCACATTCCAGTGTCAGCTGAGAAAGTGAGCAGATCTGATGCTTAGCTTTCTCATAGATTGTAAAGTAGGTTTGCATTCAGTTTGAGAAAAAGACCATGCATTGAGCATCTATTTATTTTTGAAATTGTCTTCTTGTTTAAGATTCAACTAATGCAAATATTTACTGAGAGAAACTATTCCAAATGACGAAATCTTAGGAACAGTGCCACTTTGTGAAACAAGTTAGTATGTTCTTTGGTGACTTGTCAAAAAATGTAGATTCAGATTTATTACCTTTCTCACAATCCATTTTAATGTCAAACTGTAGCTAAAGATGACTAGGACATTCTAAAAGATGTACTATGTTTTAGATCATGACCTTGCTGTAGTCAAATATAAATTTGGTCTCCACCTACATTGAGATGAATTTCACCGTAGTGTCCTGAACAGCATAGGAAATCAGCAAAGCAAAAGCAGTTAATATCAGCAAATCGCTGCTTTTTTATTAGTGTTGACACAAGACAAAAATGTGAAGAGAGGCCACACCCAGCATGGACCAGCCACTGGAGCCTCTGCACTCTGTACCACCTGGACAGTCTCTTATGTTAATGTAAGTAAAGAAATCCCTCTTTCTGAAAGTATCCCATAGAGGGAAAATGTCATGATCTTGCTTTATTTGTTGGATTAAAAAACCATCATTCAATATTAATGAAGTGAAGTTGTCACAGACACAGTAAGCTACAGTGAAATATTTCTGCTGCTGAAGAATCTTTCCTCATAATGCTAGGACGAGACTTTGACCTCTGTGATCTCAGTGCTCTACCTGCTGTGGGTTAAAACATCTCCCACAAGTCCATGTGTCCTCTATCCTAGGGAGGTTGTGGAGTATCAAAGAGTAAGTAGGTCACCTGGAAGTGAGACTTGGGGCTTGTAACCTGGCCAAACTTCCTGTCCTAACTCTGATCCCTGGTTGACAAAGATGTGAGAAGCTGACTTATAGTCCCTCTGCCATGCACCCCAGTGTAATGAAGCACACCTTCAAATTGGAGCCAATATGAACTTCTCTCCCTCTATTGGTTGAAGAGACACCATGACCAAGGCAACTTATAAAAGAGAGCATTTAATTTGTGGCTTACTTACAGTTTCAGAGGTGAGTCCATAAACATTACTGTGGGTAGCAGACAGGTCTGGTGCTGGAGCAGGAGATGAGAGCACACATGCTGAGTGAACATGAGAACAGAGAAGCAGAGAGAAATGGAGAGACAGAGACAGAGATAACTGGTAGTGACAGGGGGTTTTGAAACCTCAAAGCCTTCTTCCAGTGACACACTTCCTCCAATGAAGCCACACCTCCTAATTCTTCCCATATAGGTCCACCAACTTGGAGGCAAATATTCAAATATGTGAGCCTATGGGGCCATTTCCATTCAAACCACCAAATTAGGTTTTAGGTCACAGAAAGGAGGAAAGTAGCTAATGTGTTGGTGGGCTGCTGTGATTTTCTACATGGGCTTATTGTTGTTACAATTGGAGTCGAAGGAGGTCAAGGATGGATCTAGGAAAAGGAAGCATGAAAGCAAAGAGGAAAATTAGCTGGATATGCTTAAGCAAATCCCAGATGCCTCATGACACCAGGTATTTCTGATAAATGGCACAACTTTCCAGAGTCATCCTGCATCAGCATGAAAATTGAACAGGGTATCAACATGTGCTAAGAAGCATGTCAAGAATGCTTCCATGTGAATGATATGTATTTCTTCCCATTAACATTATAAGTAGCTCTATATTACTGTAATGTAGGCAGGTGCAGGTGTGGGCCTAGCTCTCTCACACTCTTTTTCTTCCTGCCATAGCCATTGGTTTAGTGCCTCTTCATCCAGGAGTGGGGCCTATCCTTGCTGCCACAGCCATTGTTTCAGTGCCCCTTCATCTGGGAGTGGGGCCTGGTGTGGCTTCCTCCTATCCACTTGTCATATTGACCAGGCTTGGTCGTTATACAGGCCAACACACTGCTGTGATTTTAATGGAACAACATATTTGTATTTTAATTCATCCACTTTCTTAAAATTTAATAGTATGGTTTTTTTCTTTTATAGCAATAAGCATGTATTATCATCCATTCAATATTTTTAAACATCAGTGTGTTCCAGATATCATTGCTATAGACTAAAAACAAAGGGCATAGACGTTACACAAACAGGAAGTAAAAACAAACTGAGGGAGTCTAGGCACAAACCCAGTAATTTCTGTGTGATGTGTAAGCGTTATGGACAGACTCCCAGAGGTGATCAAGAAACCGTCTGTCTGGGTCAGCCACAGAAAGCTTTAGTGCAAAGAACAACTAAGTAGCATGTTTTGAATACTTAGGAAGTGTGACTACAATTCGAGATGTGTTACCACACAGCTGTGGGAGATCCAACCCATTGGATTTCTAATGTGTTGTAAGGGCTAAGCTTTTTTTCACTAATATGCTTTTATGAGCTTAAAAGTCATTTCAAATTCATCCATATGGGCATATGCTCTTATCAAAGATGAACAAGTCAGGGAT
This sequence comes from Mus minutoides, assembly GCA_902729485.2. NCBI lineage: Eukaryota > Metazoa > Chordata > Mammalia > Rodentia > Muridae > Mus > Mus minutoides. The sequence continues at coordinate 92,024 of LR751761.1, read as the reverse complement.
TGTCTACAGTCCTTGTGACTAGGGTCAAGGGTTTGCATTGCTCTTCTCCTGAGGAAAGGGTCCTTCCCCAGCTTACTCCCTGAATGAGTTCTCAGAACCCTGGTGGTCCATACACCATAGCCCAGCTTAATAAAAATAAAGAACTGTAGTTTATTCAAATTTCTTCATTTCCCTATCAATTTCTCCACCTACACAATGTATACAACTTTTATTTCTTAAATAGCACACTCAACAAGTAACCTATATTTCTTCAGGATCTCTCCACAATAAAACAGCCCACAAAACACAGCCAGGACCAGTACAGAATCTTTGAAGACAAAGGAGAGACCAGTGAAGTGATAGGAACCATTGACCATCTTTTCCTCTGTCCTCCCTTCCTTTCCTTCCTTCCATTCAACTGATTCTGCTCAGACTTTTGGAACATGTGCATCTTTCTAAGTTCCCAGCCATCATCGTAACCAAGACCACCATCACTCTTCCATTTCTAGATATCTTCCTGACTGGTCCCCCAGCATTCCCCAAGGACCCATAAGGCACTGCTCAGAGAGAAGTGTGTAGTGGCTTGCTCCTGTGAGTTCCCTTCTCCTCACAGCTGCCCATTTCTGTGAGCCCTCTTCATCCCTCTCCCTACCCCCACCTTTGTCTTTATAGAAGACCACTCAATGATTTTTTTTTTTTTTTGTACATGAAAGCTTGCTTTAATGTCTCCTTTTGGTGCTTCCAAGCTGACAAAGGGAAACATTCTATAGCATTTGAAATGTAAATGAAGAAAATACTTAATAAAAAATTGGAAAAAGTTTAAAAAAAAAGTCTAAGGACTTGCTTTCCTTTCCTCTCCTTCCCCTCCCCACCCTCATTCCCCTTCTCTTCTCTACTTTCCCTTCCCTTCCTTCTTTCTTTTCCCCCTCTCCTTTTCTCCCACCCTGTTCTGTCCTGACTTCTCCTCCACCACTCTCTCTAAGTCTCTCTTTCTGTGGTCCAAGCTGACCTAGAACTCAGTATGATCTCAGCTGACCTTTAACTCTTGATTCAGTCTTTTAAGCGATGAGATACCATGCATGTATCACCACACCCTCCAAGTCCTGGTTTCTTTAGTACATTTTTTTCCTGCAATTTGTGTCCAGCTCTCTAATTCATTGCTTTAAGAAATGAGGTTGAAAGAAAGAAAGAAAGAAAGAAAGAAAGAAAGAAAGAAAGAGAAAGAAAGAAAGTTTCTGTCCCACATCAACCCTATCAAATTATATGTCCCAAGGCTCTTCCCTTCCCCAGGAGAATATACATTTAAGAATAAATTCTACTCTCATATTCCCATCCAAAATCAGTTTCTAAATCATCTGACAACTAGGAAAACAAAACAAAGCTGCTTTCGGACTATGTTTCTGTGTGGTCTCTCTGTGCGCACAACTGTATCTCTCCCTTCCACCCTTCCTTCAGTTCATTCTTAATAGTGTTGTAAATGACCCATGAGGGAGCCATACGGCCTATTCCCAAATACAGCCCACCGCAGATTAATCTTTGTGTGGTCTTAATAAGGTTTTAAGATCACTGCCTTTACCCTCTTGGCCTTGTGATTTAACAGGAAGTGGTGTTTGAGAGCTTAATGGAAATATCTATAAATGAGAGTCCCATTGTGCCAAACACTTTATATGTGAGCTAAAATTACACCCCTGTTTTAATAAAAAAAATAATAAAGAACCACTCTCACTTTTAAGTAAGAAATAATTGGGTTTTGCCTCTTCAAATCCATTTCTTTGTTTGAAATTTGCAGACGATGTCATCTGTGTTTGTGATGTCCACTGTGATGATATGAAACACAAATGCAAAACACAAACAAGCCCTAGTCCGCCTTGCCTGCATTCAGCACAGTGCACTGGTCCTGGCTGTGTTTTGTGGGCTGTTTAATTGTGGAAAGATCCTGAAAAAGTATAGGTTACTTGTTGAAGGTCTATGCCATAGCATCTAGATCATGTTTTGTTTATAGTTCAGGTCTCTGACTTCCTATGAGCCAAGGATAAGTTTGATCTTTTGACTTTCCTGCCTCTACTCCTTTAATGTTGGGGAGTGAATCCAGTGCCTTATGAGTTCTGGGCAAGCATTCCACCACCTGAACTGAGCTCCAGCCCCACACCAGGCATTCTTACACATGTTCTGCATTACACTGCCTTACCTGGGAACAGTCATAATGTCATCAAGACACTGCCCTTCCCAAAATGGGTATCATAGAAGTAGGTTTCTTAAGGCTTTATTTGTTCAGCCAAACATGTCCACGGTTCAATACATGGAGAAAGCATGCATTAACGTGACATGGATTAAAAAGTTAAAAATATTTTGACATCAGAAATTTTTAGCATCTTAAAAAGTGAGGGTTGTAGTGTCCAAAGCATTTATGAGTGGATTCTGAAAAAGTGTATGGGGACAAGTATTCTCCAGAAAACCTTTGTCCTAGTCATGCCTGGGGATGGGCTCACAGCCTAGGGCTGATGGGGGGAGCAAACTGAGAGGGCCTTCCCTGTTACCCTACATGGAGTGTTCTGCTGTCAGAGACCTCTACACAGGAAATAATTTGATTTTCAAGTACCAGCTGCTTCTATGGTCACATAAGAGTGTTTAACTCTGGGGCCCTGCTTTAATTTCAGACATTACCACATCCAGAGTATGAGGTGCAGACTATTATTTTTACTCCCCCTCCTCAAGCTTCAGTTGTAACTCATCAAAAACAGAGTTCATGGTGACTGAGAAAAATCAGGTCACAGCTTGAATTCTTTTTGCAAGGAAAACATTGGATTACATCCCTGATGTCTCCTCTGGTAACATTAACACTTCCAAGCTCTTGCTAACTGGCATGTTCCTGTTTGTGTGACACAGTGCCTGTTGTGTGACACACCGCCCACCCCTGAGCCCACATGGCCCTTCTGTTTGCAGGCCTCCCGAGTGGTAGCTTATCTTTCAATCTATTGCATATTGTTACACAGTGTGCATCAAGCCAGACTCTGTCACTTGCATGCCGAGGCCTCCTGGTATGTTCTGTGGGCTAAGGAGAACCTAGAATGACACGGCTGGAGCCCTGGAGACAGGGAACTCATCTTTCCTATTGCTTTCTGACGTTTGGCTCTCATTTCTACATTAATGGGTATAGTAAACGTAGGCAGAGAAAACAGCCTGAATCAAATTTAAAACATTTCAGTGCTTGCTTGATGCCATGAATCCAGAGATCAAGGATTTTGGAGAGTTACTCTCGTTGGTGGTTTTCTTACAGTCTTGAGGCTCAGTACAACAGCTGTACAGAATTCAATAATTTTACTTTTCCTTACTCCAAAGTCAGTTCCATAAGAGTAACCAACGGCAAAGGGCTCTGTGGGATCCTAAAGGGAGCCATTCTCATAGTGTAGAATATTTGTTGATGCACAATTTTTTAAAGTTTCTGTTAACATTCTTCCTGGACCACTGTAGTTTTGCTTCACTGCTTATATTTATGCATTTATCATTCACTTACTCCTATTAAGGATCTGGGACCAAGACCTCTGTACAAGAACATGGGGTGTATCAAGACACATGGGGCTTATTTTCTCCACATATATTGCTCATTCTTTACATGCTCCCGTAAACTGAAGCATGTGGCCATTCTACATAAAAACCATCAACTTTCTTTCTCTGTCCTTTTTGTGGGCACATGTTAAGAGAACTGTTTGTTAGGGTGCGACAGGGAACAAAGGAAAGTGTTTGTAAAACTGTGCAGGCATGAGACAAATTTAAGAAAGTGTTTAAGAGGCTGAAGGGTTAAAAACCCTCGCTGCTGAGAACCTAGGCTCATTTTCCCAGTACCCACCAGGTGGTGCACAACTTTCTTTAACTCCAGCTCTAGGGAGATCTAATGTCCTCTTCTGGCCTCTGCCAGTAATAAGGAACACACATGCATGCATATATATATATATATATATATATATATATATATAATCTGAAATTAAATAAATATTTTTAAAAAGAAATGATTCCTAGTAAATAAAAACTAGATGAATAGCTGTATTCAGAACTAGAGCATGGCAGAAACATCCTGCGTCTTTGCCTTTCCCACATGTGGCTCAGGTACCCAGGGTTCTTCCATGACCTCTTTCCCAAGGGAAACATTGACAGCCCTGGCCTGAAAAGACACAAGCATTCTAGCTGATTACATTTCCTAGAATATTTTTGTGCCCAAAGGTAATCTTATAACCCATAGAAAATCTTGCACGTCTAAATAATAATAACAATAAGATGAAATCAAGTTTTACTTGCAAACTCTAATATCACAGTGAGGATGGGGGTATCCTCCAGAGGACAAGAATATGACAGCTCCTGGCAGGCTTGCCTCTTAGTACTGGAGATTCAAGACATATGAGGACATTCACTTACCCATCAATACTGTTCAAAGAAGTTCACAGGTGGGAGAAATTGGGCTTACTTGCTGAAAATCTATTTGCATTCCTCACTATGGTGTTATCTCCTTCAGTTATAAGTTGCCTTATCTATCAGCTAGAGAGTAAATCCCACTCTCAGCTATACTCAGTGCTGCAGCCTTATGCATAGATATGTAACTAGCAAGCACATTAATTAGCCATTTATCTTCTGTTTTAAGCTAACTGTGGAGGGCCAGGCAGCATGTCATATTCCTCTCAGCCCTCAGTGCCTAGCACACAGCTGAACATTTGATAAGAGCTCAGATGATATTACTAAGATGTAATTGAATTGAAGGTGGCCTTGCTGGGGGTGGAGAGGTAAGAAAGGTATTAATTTTCCTTTGCTCTCCTTTTCTTTCTAGCATTTGAAGAAAATTCACCCAGGTGTGTTTAGAAGCATTAGTCTTCATTTTCCCACCTGCAGTTAGAGCTCAGTTAACTCTAGCAGAGACAAACAGCCACACACCTGACCCTCTTTGCAGCTCACTCAGGAAAACCAGGCCTCCATCCTGGTCATCACATTGTGAATGAGCCATTCTGGGCTCATACCATTCACCAACAACTCTTTGTCCCTGTCAAACAGAAAAGTAGATACATGGCCTATAGCTGTCATGAGTTGCGGTGCCCATGCTACCAAGCACAAGCTGTTCTTTCTTTTCTCAACAGTCAATCAAGCTAGTTATGGAAAAGCCATTAGGCCATCTCTGCTGCTCTTTCTTCTGCCTGCTTCATCCCCCTACCTTACCCCTGCAGGCAGTTCTCCAAGCCTAAGTAGTTATTTTTCTAAGTTAATGATGGCAGAGCAGAAACACGGCACTGATGGGAGACAGCGACACCCACAAGCAGACCTTGCGATCAGCATCTTCCCTTTACAACTGTCCTGTCCCCAGCCTCACCTGTAACGCCTACTTAAAGCCAGCTCCTGTTCACTGTATTCATCAGCTATTTCTAAAGCATCCACTGGGAAGATGAAGTTGCATCTCTAGGCACTTCAAGGAAAGGAGAAATGCAAGCATTGAGTGGGTCTCATTCCTGTTTTCTATGTGTACAGAAGCTGAGGGTTGTGGTAAAAGGGCTGCGAAGAGGTTCCAGAGAGCCCGATACTGTTATTAAGCAGGGTCTTCATCTGCTTAATCATTTACTGTTTAGTAAGAAGCCCCTGGGCTAGGTACTGCAGTATTGTCCATTCTTCACTTCAACATCCAGTAAGGTCTTTAGAATTTAGCATTGGTGATAAAGACAGTAGGCGGGAACTATATAAGAGACCATTCTACATTGAGCCTCCATCCTTTGGGCAAAAGTGGGCATAGCTGATTTCTTATAGGCTAATCTTTTCTTCCCAAAGAGATAAATGAAGTCTTTTCCGAGATCAATACCTTGAGCTGTTGTTTTTGCTCCTGTCCCTCATTCCAACACTTTTTCTAGTAACTCACTTTCTAGTGAGTTTTCAAGAGCAAAACAACTCTGGCCGATCTGCAACAAAGCCTGCTTGCCTGCAGGAAAATGTTCATACAGATATCCTAAATTTCATGCAAAGCTGACCTGAGCTTTGCGGTCTTGGAAGTCTGGGAACCTCTCACCCAAATCTGCCTTTAGCGGCCAGAGGCTGACATCAGAAGCACTGAATGAGCCTACAGGGGTGGACAATGGCGCCCTCTTGTGACGCACTTTGTCACATGCTGTTTGTTCCCGGCCTTGCTGCACAACTGAAAAGACAATTTGTTCTTTTCCTAACTTCACTGCAGATAGACAGGAGCAACTTGACCTGAGTCTGTGGATGACTTCAACACTCTCCCATTTAGACACTCTCTTCTCTGCCATTATATTCTTGCATTCAGAAAGTACTAGTCTTTGCCGTAAATGAGCTGGGCTTTCAGTTCTGGTTTTAGGAACAATGGTTCGCCTTCTTTTTCTCTCAGCCTCCATGTGTGGACCACTGTGAGAATGAGGTTAAAATGGTAAGCAGCAGAGTGAAGCACCTCAGAGAAAACAGGATCCAGATAGGCTTTAGCGTAAGGCCAATCTTTCTTTTTTTTTTTTTTTTTCCAATTTTTTATTAGGTATTTTCTTAATTTACATTTCAAATGCTATCACAAAAGTCCCCTATCTACACTCATCCCCCCACTCCCCTACCCACACACTCCCACTTCTTGGCCCTGGCATTCCCCTGGACTGGGGCATGTAAAGTTTGCGAGACCAAGGGGCCTCTCTTCCCAATGATGGCCAACTAGGCCATCTTCTGCTACATATGCAGCTAGAGACATGAGCTCTGGGGGTTCTGATTAGTTCATATTGTTGTTCCACATATATGGTTGCAGACCCCTTCAGCTCCTTGGGTAATTTCTCTAGCTCCTCCATTGGAGGCCCTGTGTTCCATTCTATCAATGTCAGTGAGCATCCACTTCTGTATTCGCCAGACACTGGCATAGCCTCACAAGAGACAGCTTTATCAGGGTCCTTTCAGCAAAATCTTTCGGGCATATGCGATAGTGTCTGCGTTTGGTGCCTGATTATGGGATGAATAACCGGATGCGGCAGATTCTGGATGGTCATCTCAGCTCCAAACTTTGTCTCTGTAACTCCTTCCATGGGTGTTTTGTTCCCAATTCTAAGAAGGAGGCAAAGTCTCCACACTTTGGTCTTTGTTCTTCTTGAGTTTCATATGTTTTGCAAATTGTATCTTGGATATTCTAAGTTTCTGGGCTAATATCCACTTATCAGTGAGCGCATATCAAGTGACTTCTTTAGTGACTGGGTTACCTCACTCCGGATGATACCGTCCAGATCCATCCATTTGCCTAGGAATTTCATAAATTCATTGTTTTTAATAGCTGAGTAGTACTCCATTATGTAAATGTACCACATTTTATGTATCCATTCCTCTGTTGACGGACATCTAAGTTCTTTTCAGCTTCTAACTATTATAAATAAGACTGCTATGAACATAGTGGAACATGTGTCCTTATTACCAGTTGGAACATTTTCTGGGTATATACCCAGGAGAGGTATTGCTGGATTCTCCGATAGTACTATGTCCAATTTTCTGAGGAATTGCCAGACTGTCTTCCAGAGTAGTTGTACCAGCTTGCAATCCCACCAGCAATGAAGGAGTGTTCCTCTTTCTCCACATCCTCGCCAGCATCTGCTGTCACCTGAATTTTTGATCTTAGCCATTCTGACTGGTGTGAGGTGGAATCTCAGGGTTGTTTTGATTCGCATTTCCCTGATGGTTAAAGATGTTGAACATTTTTTCAGGTGCTTCTCAGACATTCGGTATTCCTCAGTTGAGAATTTTTTGTTTAGCTCTGTACCCCATTTTTTTTCAACTTTTATTAGATATTTTCTTCATTTACATTTCAAGTGTTATCCAGAAAGTTCCCTATATCCTCCCCCCTCCCGGCCCTGCTCCCCTACCCACCCACTCCCACCCCTTGGCCCCGGCGTTACCCTGTATTGGGGCATATAAAGTCTGCATAACCAAGGGGCCTCTCTTCCCACTGATGGCCAACTAGGCCATCCTCTTCTATATATGCAGCTAGAGACACGAGCCCAGGGGGTACTAGTTAGTTCATGGTTATTCTTCCACCTATAGGGTTGAAGACCCCTTCAGCTCCTTGGGTNTCTTCCTTCTTCTTGAGTATCATGTGTTTAGTAAATTGTATCTTGGGTAGTCTAGGTTTCTGGGCTAATATCCACATATCAGTGAGTACATGTTATGTGAGTTCTTTTGTGAATGAGTTACTTCACTCAGGATGATGGCCTCCAGATCCATCCATTTGCCTAGGAATTTCATATATTTATTGTTTTTAATAGCTGAGTATCTGTACCCCATTTTTAATGGGGTTATTTGATTTTCTGGAGTCCACCTTCTTTGAGTTCTTTATATATATTAGATATTAGTCCCCTATCTGATTTAGGATTGGTAAAGATCCTTTACCAATCTGTTGGTGGCCTTTTTGTCTAATGACAGTGTCTTTTGCTTTACAATTGCTTTGCAATTTTATGAGGTCCCATTTCTCAATTCTTGATCTTACAGCACAAGTCATTGCTGTTCTATTCAGGAATTTTTCCTCTGTGTCCATATCTTCGAGGCTTTTCCCCACTTACTTCTCTATAAGTTTCAATGTCTCTGGTTTTATGTGGAGTTCCTTGATCCACTTAGACTTGACCTTAGTAGAAGGAGATAAGAATGGATCAATTCCCATTCTTCTACATGATAACTGCCAGTTGTACCAGCACCATTTGTTGAAAATTGTGTCTTTTTTCCACTGGACGGTTTTAGCTCCCTTGTCAAAGATCAAGTAACCATAGGTGTGTGGGTTCATTTCTGAGTCTTCAATTCTATTCCATTGGTCTACCTGTCTGTCACTATACCAGTATCATGCAGTTTTCATCACAATTGCTCTGTAATACAGCTTGAGGTCAGGCATGGTGATTCCACCACAGATTCTTTTATTGTTGAGAATAGTTTTTGCTATCCTAGGTTTTCTGTTATTCCAGATAAATTTGAAAATTGCCCTTTCTAATTCTTTGAAGAATTGAGTTGGAATTTTGAGGGGGATTGCATTGAATCTGTAGATTGCTTTTGGCAAGGTAGCCATTTTTACTATATTGATCTTGCCAATCCATGAGCATGGGAGATCTTTCCATCTTCTGAGACTTCTTCAATTTCTTCCTTTAGAGATTTGAAGTTCTTATCATACAGATCTTTCACTTCCTTAGTTAGAGTCACACCAAGGTATTTTATATTATTTGTGACTATTGTGTAGGTGTTGTTTCCCTAATTTCTTTCTCAGCCTGTTTATCCTTTGTGTGGAGAAAGGCCATTGATTTGTTTGAGTTAATTTTATAGCCAGCTACTTCACTGAAGCTTTTTATTAGGTTTAGGAGTTCTCTGGTGGAATTTTTAGGGTCACTTAAGTGTACTATCATATCATCTGCAAATAGTGATATTTTGACTTCTTCTTTTCAATTTGTATCCCCTTGATCTCCTTTTTGTTGTCTAATTGCTCTGGCTAGGACTTCAAGTACTATATTGAAAAGGCAGGTAGAAAGTGGGCAACCTTGACTAGTCCCTTATTTTATTGGGATTGCTTCCAGCTTCTCAACTTTTACTTTGATGTTGGCTACTGGTTTGATGTAGATTGCTTTTATTATGTTTAGGTATGGGCCTTGAATTCCTGATCTTTCCAATCTTTTATCATGAAGGGGTGTTGGATTTTGTCAAATGCTTTCTCAGCATCTAATGAGATGATCATGTAGTTTTTGTCTTTGAGTTTGTTTATATAGTGGATTACATTGATGGATTTCCATATTTTAAACCATCCCTGCATCCCTGGAATGAAGCCTACTTGGTCATGATGGATGATTATTTTGATGTGTTCTTGGATTCGGTTGTTCCTTGCTCTTGGTAAAAGGACACTATTGCCAAATGGCACCCAGATGAGAGGGGCACAATCATTCTTAATAATTCTTTGTTCAAATTTAGTCAAAATTTTGTCAAGAAAAATTAAACATTTACTTTGCACATTTAACAGATTCTTCTCTGTGTGTCTGTAACTAGACCAAACAATGAGCAGCCAGTAGAGGACTAGGCCACACCTTGACCAGAATTGTTCCGATGCACATATACTTGGCTCATTACCTAAACTTTGGTCTCACTTCAAAACACCAAAGATGGACCTATGAGGTCATGAGGGATGTGGCCTCAAATTTGTCCTTCACAGTGTCTGCTTCCCACCCTTAATTCATCTCTGGCTCCTGAGGGTGGGCCACTGAACCTGGCTTTGATCGCAGTTTATGAGTCCCAAGTTCTGTGGTCAATGGTTAACCTTGGTCTCCAGATTCTCATTACAATGAATGTTATACCTCTTGAAATGGTGAAGGGAAATACACACAATACCAGCTTCAACCTAAAGCATCTCTCAGGGTACAAGGACCAGGTTGTTTTTTGTGTCTCAGCATTGTTTTGTGTGCTTATGTTCAGTCACAATAAGCACATGGCCTTTCTTAGTCCTGGGTATGGTGATGTAAAGCCATCTCTCGGGGGCTTGTGTGTCTGTGGCTTTGGGATGTCACAGGTCCTGTAAGCTATAAGTTTTCCCCTAGGGCTGTGAAAGTGTGTGTGAGGGGTGGGTTGGTTTTCTTACCAGGGTAGGAACTGAAGTTGAAGCTTCAAATGAACCGCCTCAACACTAAACATGCACACATCTACTGCAGAAAGAAAGGCAGCCACAGCCCTGGGGTAAAGGCATGCCAACTCTAGCGCCTCCCTCCCTCCATGTCTCTGCTCTGCATTTAAAGCCCAAAGCTCCCATATACTCTCTGTGTGGCTTTGGTCATAGTCTATGGATTGGATTGGATTTGAGTGCTCTCATCTCTTCTAAAGAAGTAGCATCTACATGATGGAGTTTTCATGGAAATTTGAATAAATAGTGCTGATAAAGGAAGACCTGGCATAGACTCTACCTGGTCCCTATCTTTAATAGATGACAACTGTTGTTATTATTTCTAAATTATATGCAATATTTCTAAATTTTATGCAACACAAAAGAACTTTTTTAATGGCAACAATTAGGTGATAAAATAAATTAGTTAAAAAAAAAAATCGGGTCCGTGGAATAAGATGCTTGCTGTGTAAGAGTACCTGAGTCCAAATCCCAGATGTCCAAAAGTGTAGGCATGGTCATGTGTGCACCTGTAGCCTAAGCACTGTGCAGACACTAGGGTGGCTGGGGCTTGCAGACTGACAGTCTGGCTCTAGGTTCAGTAAGATACTGTGTCTCAACAGGACAGAGAAAGTGACTGAGCAGAATATGGATGCCCAGTATCTCCACTGTCTTCTCAGTACCTGCCGACTATTGACTGTCTCCCTATACCTATCTAACCTATACCTACCTACACACACACACACACACACACACACACACACACACACACACTTCACACATACATGCCATACCAGCACATATCACACACACACACACCACATATACACACAAACATCACATACCGCACACATATTACATAGACATATCTCAGGTACACACACAACACAAAGCATATCACACACACACATACACATCACCACACACAGTATGCACACATACCTCATAGAAACAAACACAGCACATATTACACACATCAACACACACAGAACACACAGCACATATCGCACACATCAACACACACACACACAAAGGCCCACACATAAAACCCTTTATTATTTTATTGTGCTTTTTGTTAAATCTGAGCATGTAAGCCTTCACAATCCAATATTTTAGTGCCATCCAACTCTCTGTTGGGAATAGTCTATGAAGGGTTGAGTAGAAGACGATGTCAGGCCTTAACTACACTTGCTGTTCAGATGATCTTCAGAGCTCATCTCAAATGCCAGGATTAGGAGCACTGAGAACCTGAGGTGATCTCAGACAGCTGTAGAGCCAGTCTGTGTCATAATGCTCTGAACTGCTAGACAGCTTGTACCAGGGCACTCTGTCACTCAGCTGCCCACCTAGGCTCTCTCCTTGCCCCCGATCCAGCCAGGCCAGCTCAATGAAGGGGTGCAACCATGACCTTTGCTTCATCAGACAGTGGTGCTAGAGAGTGAAATGGAACAGAGATTATTACTGTATGATGCTTCTGCTTCAGTCTTGTGACATGAAGCCAATTTCTGGAAATATAAAGAAGATATTTCACATTTATTTTATTTAAAAAAAAAAGAGTTTTATGGGCCTCCTGATATAATGACTCAGTGGGTAGAGCTACTTCCCATCAAGCCAGACTGCTAGAGGTCAATACCTGGACTCCCACATACCGAAGGAGGAAACCAACTCTGTCCTCTGACCACATCCATACTGTGGCACATGGATGTAAGGACATGCACACTTGCTATAGAGAGATAGACAGACAGACAGACAGACAGACAGACAGACAGACAGACAGACGTTATAAGAATTCAATAGGCTTTCTTTTTGACATAAGAATTCTGAGGCTAGTCCTTTGCTAAACATGTAGGGAGATTAGAAACATGAAGTTTTCTTCTAATTTAGCACCAGGCAGTCTCTTGCTACTCTAGCACTGGCTTCTAAGAGTTAACCCTTTAGTTAGGTCCAAGTGTGTGACCTGCTGGTGGCAAAGAGGACATGTGGAAGGAAACATGGGGAAATGAGGAGGGGGAGAGGGAGGGAGATGCAGCTAACAACTGGAAGGAACTATGAAACTGGGGGTGGGACCAGAGTGTGACCCAGGTGTGAGGTCAGCAAAGGACCACACTAGGCATGGGAGGTCAGACAAGCCTGCACTCCCTGTAACACACCAAACTACACCAGGGTGGTAATGCTGTGGGGAGATCAGGCAGAGTAAGAAAGGCAGACATTCCAGGCAGCAAAGCCATGCTGCCCTAGCTGACATCATTATCCTGCTTTGCATCAGAGTGGAATCCACAGCTTTCCTGTGTTCACCTCCACCTCCACCTCCACCATGTTCAGTGGACTGTGGCCCTCCATCCTTGGCCCTTCCTGCACACCCATCCTGTGCTCTGGCCTAAGAGTCTTTTGCTTAGGCTCTTTCAGCCTGGTACCTTTTCTGTCTGCTTTACTCATTTCTCTGCTATGTTCAGATATTTTCCTACTTAAAACTGGAACTCACTAACTTGTCTTCATGATTCCTTGGAGTAACGATGTACATTTTACTTATGGTGGGTCTTCAGCCTCCTGGCTTCCAGGTCCATGGGAAGGCAACAGTTTTCCTTGTTATCAGCCTTACCCAGGTGAGCCTCTAGGGTACACAGAACTTGGGGGATATTTATGGAACCACAAATAAACTAGTCACCTGCTATTCATCAATCCTGTCTGTAGTGAGGTTAGACCTCCAAGGATCCCTAAGTTTCAAGCCTGAGAAATAACACACGTGTTCAATGTAGTCAGGAACCCCATTGCGGCAGGTAAGTAAATTCATGATGTAGTAACCTACCTGACTTTTGCAGAAGACTGCAGACCAATGGAAAAGCCATGAAGATACCAGAAAACATACAGCCCCACATAGAAGTGTGTCTTCACTGGAAACAGCAGTAAATGTGCAAGCAAGACCATAGTGGACGTTGGAGCTAAAACAGAACGATATTTGCTAATGACTACTCACACAAATGGATATGTTATCTCCTTGTGGCTCTGGAATTCTGTCCTGTGTTTATGTCCTCTCTACATCCTGACAGTGTTCTGTGTGAGACTCACCCTGGTATTTGGTAACCCATATGCATACCTTGAGTTTTGTTTCAAGATTGTTTAATAAGCATGTAAATAGCACTTCACAACATACAGAAGATAGATAAGGCCTGTTTCCTGGCAGTATCATCCAGGTGAAATTCTTAAAGACAGACCTTCTACATGTCTTATGCAATCCACCCTCCAACCCCTGACCAGGAGGCAGGATTCAGAGATACTCAGAAGTTTCCCAGATTCCGAGCAGCACCCGGGTTTTTCTTCCAGTTCTTCTCTGTCTCTCCATCCATTTCTCTAGGGCACCACAGCAACAGTAGGCTTCACCACTTCCTGTCTGATCCTCCAGGGCCTTGTCACAAGCCTGCCTGAACTGTGTCACTGTGACCTCCCAGTCTAGATAGAAAACAATGTGGTCTGGCCAACAACCACATATAAAGGAAACAGAACCTACATCTGGCCAGGTTTGTGCAGAGAGACAGAGATAGTTGCCAGAGTATTTGAGCCCCATGCCCCTCATGAAGTCTTGGTGCCCAGGAAGCCTGAAGGGAGTCACTGAGATGCCACTGCCAAAATATTTGGCCAGCATATCTTGGCTTGGTCCCCTTTGAAGTCTTTCTCTGCCTAGAAATTGTCCTTTTGTTCTCCTCCTGCATGAAGGCTGCCATCCCTACTGAGGTTGCAAGTGGCACCAGAACATTCATTCATTAAACACAACCATTCATTAAACATCCTTTACGTCTACTAAAATGTACTGAGATCTCTGATAGTGTCTGCTAAATAGCTCCATGGCTCATAGGTATCTCAAGCTTATGCAAGTTGTAGTTAGTTAGTTAGTTAGTTAGTTAGTTAGTTAGTTACTTAGTTAGTTTTTATGGCCATGAGAATATGAATCTAGAGCACAAGCCCTTCAAAGGGTGCTTCTTGGTACCTTGCATAGAGTATATGCTTCGTTCTTGCATTCACTGAGGCTATCCGATACTTCCCTGCATCTCTCAGGTCAGAGACTGGCTGTGGTGTTTTAATCCTACTAATCTGAGTTATAACCCCACTAAAACTAAGAGAAAATGCAGAGTGTCCAATCAAATGAAAGCAACATGCTGACAATAAAGCATGGTCTGATGTCATTACCCAAAGCAATACAAGTGACTGCATGGAGTTGAAGCAGACTCTTCTCCAACAAGCACCTTATCCAACTGGAAGTCTTTTTGACATGTAAAACCAGCTCTTCCCCACACCATAAAACACACATGTAGGGGCTTCTCCTGATGTATTACAGTGTTTTAACAGGCTGCATGTCTCAGAATTCTAGTAGGGTATGAACCATCTTAGTTACTGTCATGATTGTAAATAGAATAACTGAAGAAGCCATGAATTTCTTATGCTTGTTTAGGAGTTTTGCTAAGCCTAGAACAGAAGTGAATGTCAGACACTGACTTGTAAGGTATACGCCAAGACACTTTGAGGACAGTATTACTGTAATAAAGTGAACTTACCATGCATTCCTGTTGGATAGTTTTGTAATCCTACCAAAATTCTATAAAATACTCAAAGGATGCAGTCCTCTTATAGGACTGTAGAATGAGGAATTCAAGATGATGTAGACTATCTTATTGGTCACAGCTTGCAACCAACAGATTAGTGTTCAAATCTAATCTTTAACCTCAGGATAAATGAATCTCTGGAGGAGATCGCTATGACCACAGAGTGGTGGACATTGCCATAACCACAGTGGAGGAGATTGCTATGACCACATAGTGTCAAAACTTTAGACCAGACCACTAAAACGGCTGTGTTTCTTACAACCAAAACCAAACTGTGGATCCTTCAATATATTAAAACCTTTTATCCTATATTGTCAATACTGATTTGTCCAGAATAAGGAATAGTCAAAAAACCCTGGGGACCTGTGAAGATCCACATACAGCGCTCACGTATGGAACTTCATTGAGCTCCTAACCCAGCAGGAAGATGCCAAGAAAAAGCTTAAATACATCCTATGGTCATGCTTGACTCTTCTGAAGATGTATAAGAAATATAATGAGGTTCCAGAACCATCAGCATCCAATAAGAAGAGGCCCTTCCCATTGATGAAAACCATGAAAACAGGACCATGCTGATGAAAAAACAAAACAAAACAAGACAAATAAACAAAAAACCCAGATAGGTGTCAGTAGGAATTAACAAGTGTGTCAATTTGCTATTGCTTTCTTGAATTGGAGGATGACATTTTTCTACAAAACAGAAGGAAGAAGTGAATAAATTAAATTCATATGCCTCAAGGAGGACTTGAAAACATGCTGGGGATCAGTCTGCTGGCATCTGCACAATATCCAGTGTGTCTTCTAAGAAAGAAGAAACCACAGACCATAGCAGGAAATCTGAACTTAACAGAATCTTTTCAGATTTGCTTCTCCACTGAGGATCTAGAAGGTTCTCATGAGCATTCATAGTTTCCTAAGAAGACAGGAGCCCCTACCCCTCCCTGGCAAGCCCTGGCTCTGTCACCAAGAGCCCACTTACTAAGCTCTGTGTCAAGTGCTGCTATTGAAAGTAGTACCTAGAAGATCCCCACAACTGTCACAAGCTTCCAATAAACATTTTATGAGTGGGATCTAACATAGTCCTCATCCCAAACAACCTTTCAATGCCATTATTTAAAGGAATACATTATTAGGATCCAAAATAGAAAAGTATCTTGAAATTATCCCAAATGAACAAAAATGTTCAAATGTGACTCATCTATTTTTTAAGCATGAGAGACATGTTGCCTTAAGATCAGTCTTATCCTAACAGAGAGAACTCCTCTGTCATTCTTTTCTGCAATTCCAGCTGGAGCCTCAGGCTCCTTCTTAACTCAGTGCTCCAGGTATGATATAGCAGATGATCAGAAAACATTAGAAAAAACCCAAATGGCACTTGGTTTTACTTGGCTTAAGATGGAAGAGGCTAAGACAATGGAAAATGGAGTCTGTTCATCCTGCATCCCCCTCCTTTTTTGAGGCAGGATCTTTTGTGTTCAGACTAGCCTTGAACCTATTATTTAAGCTAGCCAAAGATCTTCAACTTCTGTTTCTCCTGCATCTACCTCCCAATTCTTTGATTACAGGCCTGTACCACGGCACCCAGTTATGTGATGCTGAGGTTCAAACCCAGAGACTCATGCACATTAGGCAAGCAGTCTACCAATGGAGTTTTCCCCATAGCCCCAGAAAAAGAAAAATTTGAGCCACATTATTTTTGTACAATGGCTCCCATTAATGGAAGGCTTACTATGTCCCAAGTACTATGATCTGAATCTAAAATGTCTAAAATTACTTTATCCTTAACATCACTCAGTGCAGAAGGTGGCATTAGTTTTCCATCTATATAAGTGTGATACTATAGCCCAGGAAACAAAAAGGAAAATGAAAAAGAATGCACAGATGAAAATTCCTGAGTTGGGATTTGAACCTACATATCCTGTTTCAGAGACTAGAAAGGGGGAAATATTAAAATAATAATAAAAAACTAATTGGAAGGACAAGTAAGAAGAGAAAAGAAACAATGTGATGTTTCTCTACCATCACAGTCAGCTTTGATTTGAAAATGTCTTTGATCACATATACATGTATGTATAGGTGTGAGGTGGTATTATTTACTATATACCACTGCAGATTATATAGATGTGTATGCACACACACACACATTCTTCTGCATATTAACAACTTATAGCAACAAAGTGGACACGAGTGAACCTTTTTTTTTAAGATATGAGGAAACACTGTAAAATTTGACCTTTTACAATTATCCTAGTAAAAGTCCACCTACTGAAGGAAAGATGAGGGTAAATGTCAGACAGTAAATCACAGACTACCGAAAAGGTTACAGCACAGCACAGCATCCCCACACTGCTTCAGCTCAAGACGTGGTAATAGGGAACTTAATTTATTCTGATTAAAAATTCTTCTTGTGGTGATACGAGAGTCTATTTTCATGGACAACCATTAGGACCAAAATGCCAAGTCCAAGACTTATTTCCTGAATGGCATCATCAAGCTTTCTCTCTAGGGGTTTAGAAGAAACATCCACGATGTTCTTGTGTTTCCTAAAGGGCATGTCCATCCACCCACCTCTGTACACTCTCCCTACTGTTTGCCAACAAGAAAGAATAGCCCTTGCTGCCAAGTTGACATAAGAAAAAAAAGATTCTGTAAATACCCATGACTGTGGTCTGAATATTTGTGTCTGCCTCCCAAATTCAGGTGTTAAAATCTGAACCACAAGGCAGAGCTGTCTGGAGAGATAATTGTAATGCTCAACATGGATTATCAACTTGACCAAACTTTGGGCATACCTATGTTGAAGTATCAAGATTGGACTAACGTAAGTAAAGAGACCCACATTAAATGTGGATGGCATGATTTCATGTGCTGGGATCCCAGACTACATATAGAGAAACAGGAGCAGAGCACGGACATTCATCTCTGCTTCGTAAGTGTGGATTAAAAGTGATCTGCTGTCTTATACTCAGGCCACCTCCAGATGGTGAGTGCAGATACACTCCTGCAATCACAATCACAAGACAGGGAGAGTTGATACACTCCTGAATCAACAGTGAGCACAGACACACTACTGCAACCACACACAGAGACACAGACATACTTCTGCAATCACACACGGGGACACAAATATACTCCTGACACCACAGAGAGTGCACACAGATACACTCCTGCAAACACAGACAATGACACAGATATACTCCTGCCACCACGAGACAGTGACACACCTTGCCTCTTTGTGTTTGTCAGAATGTCAAGAAAAGAAAGGAAACCAGAACCCTGGAGAGTATTAGCAATGAACAGTCAGAGAGATCATGATAGATATCCCAGAGAATAGCATGGCCCCATCTACCATACAAGGACACAGTAAACAAGGGTGTTCATGAAGAAGGAAATGGTCTCTCCCCAATCTTACTTCTCTCTAGAGGGTGGAAAGTGCAGCTGCTCACTTTAGTGACATTGTTTAATAGCAGCACAAACATACTGAAATGCATCTTTCTCCTGTTTTTTTTCCCAGATCCCATGTAACACTGTAATTATTTATGATAATTGCTATTAGTATTTGACCTCTTTCCTTTTCCATGAAACAAAATGGCTTCTAACATGTCATCTTTGAGAGTTTGAAATATATTTCTTGTAGACAGGATATGAATCACAATCTCTCTCACCCACTCAATGTAATCATCTATAAAAATAGCATATTTAAAAAGAATAATCACACTGCTGGATAGCATAAGCTTAGTTACACACAAATCTCTGTAAAAGTTGACTCCAAAACAAGAGACAGTTTTTGGTTATGACCAACCTTATCATCAGACATGTGTGTGGCTCTTCAAAGTTGGTTCTGCTGGGATCTAGAACTAAAAGGCTTTAAATAAAGTGTTTGGTTGAAGATGATAGTTGAAGCAGCTATAGCAGATGGAGCAGGTCCACCTTTGAAGATTCTATGCAGTCACTAGACATGCCTGTTTGTAGCACAATCTAAAACCCATATGTGAATAAGTGTACTTAAATAAACACTTGAAAGATTTAAAATTGAGAATGCTCTCTAGAAAGTTCTATAGGTACAAACATGAGATAAAAGAAAAAGGTCAAGCAATCATTTGAACACGTGCATGCACTCATTTGCATGCACACACAGGCACACACACAGGTGCATGTACACACCCACACATGTACACACCCACACAGGCACAAGCACATACATATAAATACATACATAATGAGACTGAAACTATGAGTCTCATTAACCATCTATCTAAATGTTAATGATTGTCTGCTTTTCATCAAACTTAAAGCAAAATATGTAAGTTGAATTTTTCTGTGACTCTTTATTTCTGAAGGCTCAATGTCACAGAAGGTTAGTACTAAGTAAACCTGTATGTTGGTCTGTTTGTTTGCTTGTGTTTTGTTACAAGAGATTCAGTAAAAAACGTGTGAGTTACAAAAAAATTCCTTTCTCCCCTGTCTCTACATCCACTTGGAAGCAGATCTTCTACTGATAACAGCCTTCCTCATCAGAGCCTGTGGTCTGCTTCAAGGAGACCTTGAGTGCTGGGTACTGACCAAAGTTTCTTATTAAGAGATTAAACACAGTATGAGACTGCACCTCTAGCCAGTGGAGACTAGCAATAATGGTGAGGGAATTGTGTGCTTCACTCCTGACCCTGGCATTTCAATTCACAAGTTATTTATATGCTAAAAACTTGGCTTTTGTCTCATTTCAAAAATACGTATATGACGCCGGGCATGGTGTCACACGCCTTTAATCCCAGCACTCGGGAGGCAGAGGCAGGCGGATTTCTGGGTTCGAGGCCATCCTGGTCTACAAAGTGAGTTCCAGGACAACCAGGACTATACAGAGAAACCCTGTCTCGAAAAACCAAAAAAAAAAACCAAAAAAAATACATGTATGGTTTTTATAAGCACGATGTCTGAGTAAGTTAGATAATGGATGTGGTGGTATTGTCAAATTGACAATCTTGAATCATCTTGGAAGGGGGTCTCAGTGAGGAATTGCCTATGAACAATTGCCTATGGGCCAGACTAGCCTATGAACCTTTTTATGATAGATTATCTTAATTCTGTTTACTAATGAGGACAGACCCAGCCTATTGTGGATGATACCATTCCCTGGGTTTGGGTCCTAGACTGTATGACTAGAGAAAGCAAGCTGAGTAGGACCCATGCATGCACGCATGTCTCTCTGCTCTTACTATGATGAGCTGACTCCAGTTCCTACAGTATTGACTTTTCTGCTGTGATGGACTGTGACCTGGAAATGTGAGGTAAAATAAACCTAACTCCCCATAAGTTGCTCTCTGTTTTTGAAACAGCAACAGAAATGAAACTTTGGTAGAAAATGGGTGTGAGAGACCGCCACAAGGAACATGCTCAGTAATCCTTTCTCCCAAACGTGTGATATCTCATTCCAATTTAGGTTCTGACATTTTTTCCCATAGTCCTAGAAGATAAGCTAGTTTCTTGTTTCTGTGTCTAACCACCAGACAAGAAGCAGCTTCATGGAGGAAGGATTAATTTTAGCTCATGGCTTGAGGAGTATAATTCCATCATGGCAGGAATCTCATGCTATGTTGTTGGATCCATCACATCATATTTGAGCAAGAAACAAGAAACACTAATAAGGACAGATCAATGAACTTTGTGCTCTGCTTTCCAGTGATTCACTCCCTCCAGCAAGATCAGTGCTTGCAAATTCCCACAGGGCTGCTTATAGTCAAAGATTGAATGTGGGAGTTAGTCTGTAAATTGCTCAGAAATGGCACAGAATTGTGCTGTCAAGGAAACAAAGAATTACAGTGTTTGGGACTTTGACACAACTGTAATAAAAAAGTTCTTATTGAATAGTAACTTTTATCTACAATTTAAAAAGTCATAATAAAGAACTTTTGAGGATTCACGTTAGTTACAAAAGAAGGCCAACATGTAGTATGTGCGTATTCACACACAGAGTTATGTAAATGTGCATGCACATATATACATATGTATAAGAACATGCATACACGCACACACACACACACACACACACACACACACACACACACAAACACACACTGTGGATAGCCCTGGTGCTATTCGCATTTTGATACTAATTCCACTTCCCCAGGAGGGGATGCCTGGGATGAGGAGTGAATCACTACTCAGGTGACTTCTTGTGAGTCTTCCCCTAATGAATAAAGATTTCAAGGAACCAATCACTGGGCATGTAGGTGGGATTTCTGGATCAGAGAAAGGGATGGCAGAATAGGAGAGGGTCTTGGTTTTGGAGACAGCAGAGGACCATGGAGGCCAAAATATAGGAAGCAGAGGCCCTCAGGTCAGGTGGAATCTGCTACCTGAGAATTAACTTAGAATGGCTTACAAATTAGGATGCTAGTTGCTGCACCCAACAATTGTGTTAACTGTTGATTCTAAACTAAGTTTGTGTGGTGTTTTCCTTCATGTGGTGCTCAACTGGGTTCCAGAGAGAAAGGCACCGAGGCAAAGCATGGGTTTGTAAGAAGTGTACCCCTAAAAGTCTTGGGAATCTGAAAGTGTGGGGCTGGTGTGACAATGACCAGCCATGGGAACTTAGTGAGCCTGGTGGAGAGATTTAGGAGCTCCAGGTCAGATAGTCTGCCAAGATGAGAACAGGCAGGTCTGCCCACCAATGCAATGCCAGTGGTAGCATGAATTGCTTTTTAATATTCCATGCTATACCACACACACACACACACACACACACACACACACACACACACCATGTCCCCTAGCCAGGAAAACCATTTTCATTGTTAAGTGTTTTTAAACATGTGAGGCAGAAAATTGAACACAGACATAGGCTGTTTGTTTTGATTTTTAGACATGGTCACATGCAGCCCAGAGAATCTCACCATGTAGCCAAGGCTGACCTTAAGTTCCAGACCTTTCTCTATCTGCCAAGTGCTGATCTAACAGAAGTTTGCTACCACACCAGGCTCTAAAGCAAGTTGGACCGGGCAGTATCAATTATTTTGAGTACCAAGGTGGTGGTTACAGCACACTTTAAATTATTTTCTTCTATATTCTAGTGTAGGAAGTCCCTGGTGAAATGAGATGCTGCAACTCACTTTGCCAGGGAACAGCACAGGAGCACAGGGAACAGCTTAAACACATCCCAGGCCATCTGAGGCCCATTACCGAGCAGACAGGAGGGGCATTGACACCAGCACAAGAGTTATCCTCCCACTACCCAAGAAAGCTATCCAGAAAACAAGCTCCAAGGAACTGAGCAGGCTTTTCAGCATATCAGCAATTGTTAGCCTCAACAATGCAATTTAATCACCAAAAAAGTTGATATTAGGACTCTAAATGATCCAAGTTATCAGTTAACATACTTTTTATCATTGGCACTTAAAAAAATAAATCAGAAAATAATATGGCTTCAAGTGGAGAAATAAATATGCACTTCTGAGGGGCTGTGCTCTATCTGCGGTTTTCCTCCAGCTTTGGCTCTAAAGACAGTCTCTCCCCCAGTTTTCTAATGAGCTCTGCTAGGTCTTCTGTGTTCTGTGATTTTTCTTCAAGGAGTTCGTAACGGAGACTTGAGATGTCTTGCTTAATTTCCTTCAGTTCCCCTGTGAAGAGGAAGAATAAAAAGAAGTTAACTATAAATAACAGATGAAGTTATCTATGAATATGAAGTGCAAACCAATGATTCTAGGTTAGGATAAAGATAGTCCTGACCATATTCAGAATATTTTCAAAGGAAACAGCTTCCCAATCAGAAAAGACTTTCTATTTTCTCAGGAAAGAAAATTAATTACAGCAAAATTTTAGTTATCTGGAGACTTGGAGAGTTGTGGTAGCACCGCTTTCCTTTCCTGGACACCTCCAACAAGACCCCATAAAAATTACAATGTTTCATCTAGGCCATGCAGTCTCTGGACAAAGAGCTTGTGCCCAACTGTTTTGTACCTTTGATGGTTGTGATCACAGCAAATATTGATTATTACTTGACAAGATCTAGGATCCTTTGGAGACTGACTAGCATCTGGACTAGTAAGGGATTTATGTGTAAGTGCCATGGGAAGATTCATCTAACCTGTGGGCTTCACCAGAGTCTTGGCAAGAGTTCCAATGGGACAAAAGAGCATGAGCCCAGCACAGCCACTCATTTTGTTCTGCAGACACAGTATAAGAGCTGCCTCCCGTCCCTCCCATCAGCACAATGGACTGTCCACTTTCACTCTACTTCTCCAACATGGTGAACTGTCCCCTTAAACAGCGAATCAGAATAAACCCTCTTTTCCTTTAATTGCTTTGTCGGGCATGCTGCTTCAGCAGTGGGAAAAGCTACTAACACAGCCAGAGAGAGCGTATTCTCTATGGCTTCCTGAGGCTCATCTACTGCATGCCCAGCTTCCTCTCTCTTGCCTCCAGATCTGCACACAGCCTTAACTCACACAGGAAAGCTTTGTCCTTATGGTCAACTCACCTTCATTCACCTCGTCACTCTCCTTATCAATCTGGGCCTGCAATACATATCTTTTAATGAGTCTCTTCATGATTTTCTAGACAAGACAAGGAGAAATCCACCTCAGCATTATGTTCATGCAAATGTCTCATTTAGAATAGGGTTCTGGTCTACCTGCCTTTGGAAGTGATGGCTATCAAAGTACAGGTAATATTTAGCTCAAAAGGAGTATATGTCTCCATAATTTAGTTTTCTTATGAAAGCAATTCTCACATTATTTGAGCTAATGACTCAAAAGTTAATTCTTAAAAAAAGGAAGATCATAGAGCAAACATTTAATTCTTTGGCTTCTTCTTGTATTATTTGAAAGTAAAGCACAAACTTTCTGTCAGAACTCTTTGAGGAAGGAAGGAGGTAAAAAATGTCCAGTTCCCAACCCTACCAAGAATTGTAGAGACTTTTGATTGTATAGTTGCTTTAAGAACCACCAGTTTCAATTAAATAAAGGTTCACTAGTGCCTTGGCTTGCACATAACTATAAATATATATTAAGTGTAAATTAATAGGCAACAATTTTACAGAACATTCTTACATTACTATACCAAAACTTACTACATAAAATCCAAATTAAAAGGTAATTAATACAGTTCTGTGCTGAAGAAATTCACATGAGGATGTAGTTTGGTTTATAGACCAATGTTTTTAACATTGCAAAAACATAAAAATATGTTTTAATAGTGTTGCTTGCAAAAGGAATCATTAAGAGTCCACCAATAGTGAGGTTTTTCTTACAAAATTTTTATTTACTTACAAAAAAGAATAAATCCATTAATAGTCACAGGAATATATGTCAGAGTGAAAGCACCCACTATACAACTATTACACAACTTAATACTAATTCATGTGTATAACAGGACACATATGTGTATAACAGAACATTAGCATTTATAAAGTTGTACATATGTGTACATATATACAAGCAGGAGATAGACTATTCACAAGTAGGCCATCTTTATTTCACAGTGGGAGAATGTGAGGTAAATTTTGCTTTGGTTTTATTTTAAAACCTTTAATGTTTTTATTTAAAATTGTGCATATGTATGTATATCTGTGTGCACATATATGCACAAGAGTGTAGGTGCCCTTGAACGTCAAAAGAGAGGGTCAGATGCCCTGGAGCTGAAGTTATAGGTCATTTTAAACTGCCATGTGGATAATAGGAACTTAAATTGAGTCCCCTGTAAGAGCAGTTTGTGCTTCTAAGTTGAGCCACTTCTCTAGCCCCTCTATCTTGTTTTGTAAGGTTGGCCTTCTACAGAGAACTTAGGCTCTAAGCTATGTCATTGTCTATTTACATATTCCCCATTTGGAAAGTACCAGGCATATGATAGTTACTCCATAAGCACATGTTAAATGGATGAAACCTTTGATGTTGAAAAATATCTTGATACTTCATTTTAATTTAACAAAGTTCAGAGCTGGAAAACCTGAACTTAGCCAACAGCTAGCTTTACATCTTTAAGTATTTTGTGCTTACCTGGTATTGTCTTGGAGGGTTACTGAAACTATTTAAACGATAATCTTCTGAGCTCCTTGTGCTTGATTGTTTGTTGTGTGCCAACTAAAAAGAGAATTAGAAATTTTAATTTAATTCGTATTATCAAGTAATATGTGTGAGATTATTAGTTACTCATGTGAGCTAATGTCTGGTGTATTCAGATGAGCATATCATACATATAAGGCCATTTGTCTTAATTTCATAGTACTGTTATATAAGATATAAGAATTGGTCCTACTGGAGTCTTCAATTTCTGCTGCTACTGGAGATTGTGTGTGGAGCCCCTCAGACTTTGTGGCTCTCACAATGTTCCCACAAGAGTCATTTTTTAGCCTTGCAAGAGGTAGGCATGTGGTACAAAAGGCAACAAACATTCTGGGTACTTTGTGGTGATGTGAACATATCCTCTGTCTGATTGACAAACCAGCCCCTGCCTGAGACGCTCACCAGAACACCAGGAGCCTCACCAAACAGAACTCAGATGCCACGAAAGCTCTAATGAGCCCATTTCAATGAGGAGATCTGGACAGTGTCCCCTTCAGTTGTTCTCCTCACAAAACTCCCAGTGTGGTAGCACTTTTAAAGAAAGAAAATGAAGTTTGGCAACACACAACAAAAATGTGGTAATGCTAAAAGCCTAACTGAGAACTCTTCGATGCATTTTTTTTCTAGGAGGAAAAAATGATTTTTTTTGCTCAAAGAAAACATGATTTTGTTTTACAAATAAATATGCAGGCTTGAGAAAAACAGAATACTTCTAAATCTGTATATCATGGGAATAAACCATCTTCCAATGGAATAAAACTTCTCCAACAATCAGCAAAGTCATTGGTGCTTTAGATTCCCTAATGACATTTTAGCATCATTCCTGGATCCTAAGCCATACTTGTTGATAGCAGCCCCCGACCCCATTCAACAACCCCAAATTCTCCAAATCAAATGCTTTTCTGTGGAGGGTCAATGAGAAAATCACTTCAACTAACAGTTCATAAGCAAGCAGGTATTAACTAATACTAATCCTTTTCTGGCTAGTTCTGCTTTGAAGACATAAATATATTATTTTAGGACATAATATTATCATTTTCCAATACATCACAACAACACCACTAGTAGTTATTTGAAAATTGAATCAGGCAACGAAATGTGTAAGAGAAAATGTACTCAATGTGCAAAGAAGCATTGTTACCACTTGGTGGCACAAAATCCTACTTTATCATCTGGTCCCATGCTCAGCTGCCTAGCTGGCTCTAAGTCTAGATAACTGTGTAGCAGCAGGCTTGCCTTTTAGCTCATACAAAGGGAATTCAATTGCCAGTACGAAGAATATTTAAAATTTAGATATATAGGTACAACAGAGGCACAAAGGACTGAGTGCAAGCTTTGTTCTTACTATCTGTAATTATTCACTCTCTCCAGTTCAGAATAAAACATAGATTGCTCTTTCGAAAACTTTATGTTTTGTGCATTTCTGGAAGAAATGGAGATCAAATGCATGAAGCTACACTCATGCTAAGTAGGCGCTATTCCATGAACTACATATTAATCCCATTTCTGCATGTAGAGAGTTCTGGACGTTTTCCTGATCTTGTAAAGATTAAATTACCAGCAGTCAGGAAAAATCAAGAAAATAAAAAGGTAGAGGTGATATTCTCAGGCCTCACCAAATTTAGATGTGAGATGGACCACCGTGTGCATTGATGGTATGCATCCTGTGTTAGAACTAAGTAGCTGTGTGTGGGATTATATTTCAACTGCCACTTGTCTAAGACTAGAATTTAGTCAAAGTATTTTACCTATCTGAGCTCAGAGACCTCAGGTGCAGAATGGAGAAAATATTTCAAAAGAAAAGGTATATCAATTCTGCAGCTTGGAATGGTAGGTGCTGCCAATATCTGTTATTATTATTATACAGAGACATACATATGTACTATATGTTTCGAAGTCTGTTCATAGACCGCTCTGATTGGTTAATCCTAGGATACTCTGCAAACATTGCTTTTGATTCATGTGCCCAAGTCCATAACTAAGAAATTTAGAGAAGTACATATTATTCCCCCATAATCTTCTAAAATCGTGTCTTTCATTTCTTTAAATAGGTTTTCACCACACAGCCCCGGGAGACCTAGGGCTCACTCTGTACACCAGGCTGGCCTTGGGCAGTAATCTTCCTGTGTCTGCTACCTGAGCATTTGGATTAGAAGCATGAGATCCCACACCCAACTTTCCCTGAGCAAATACATATGTTTCCAGATCCCTCTGTCATATATTAATGCAAAAAGGGAAGATTGAGAGTTCTTACAAGTCATGTAGAAAGGCAGTCCAGCATTTCTTCTGCTTGCTTTTATAGATGATTTACTTTTCAGTAGCTCCTGCCCTACATGGTAGCTAAAACTACAAGTCCTAGATATAGAACCAGTAAAAAACAAAACAAAACAGTATCTCCCTGAACCCAGGGCAGATCAAAGGTATGAGACCCACTCTGCCATCAACATCCTGGTGACTTGTTTTGAGACAGGAGCAGAGCAGGAATCCAAAGCATCACTCTGCATTAGCAGGTTTATGTCTGTAATGGTGAATGGCAGGGACTGATTTTCAATTACACTCTTTTTTGGCACTACGTGTCTAAAAAGCTGATGCTATCCTCTGTCAAAGCCAGTAGGCACTCGAAATAAAACATGTGACAGACGATAATGAAAAGGTCTCCTCACTTAGTTTTGAAAAGAACTTTTCCTTGGCTCACCCTATTGATTTTATGGTATGCCCACAGTAAATGAGACAAGAGCCTTTCCATAGCTAATTAAAGACTGTAACTCCCAAGCAGTCAAACAGAGGTCTTGAATAAAACACAAACTGTCATTCTAGAGGCCGACTTTATGAAAAAGAATGAGCCAATCTATTGGGTAATGAAGACTGAACCATGGGTGTTTGAACCTGTACCTATAGAAGAAAGGCATGTTCCCAGAGAAACCTCCCTCAGCAACACTGGGTTAAGGTTATTTTCAATATAAATGGCTGATTTGAAATTAGTTTTTTAAACAAAATCATTTGAAACCAGAGTATCACATGGTAAGGAAAATTGGCATTTATGTTGATTTGATCATGCAGTAAGCAAGTGGATGATCAAAGACAGTTCTCGAAGTTTGGGACATATCCAGAATTTCAGGTCATGTCACATGCAAAATAATGGGCTTTCTTATAACTGGTACACATGTATTATCATGTGCTCTGCTCATTCTCTTCATTGTTGCTCTCTCTCACTCTCCCTTCACATGCTGCTTCCCTCAACACTGAGGGTTGGCTCACCTATGAAAGAGGTAAAGACACAGAGATTGCCCAGGAGAAAGCCCAGCCCAGCATCTAGAGTTCACAGGGGGTGGGGGAGAGGTGGGTGAGACAAAGCACCTCATAAGAACACAATCATAGCAAGAGAGGGACAACGCTACAGTGAGGAACTTCCAGATAATCATAGAATTAGCACTTTCTTAAAGAAAAACATGAATGTCACATGTCCATGGCTGCCACAGTATACAACCACATGAAAAGGTCTTATTGTTTTGGGGTTGTTTTTTTTTTATAATATTTTTTTTAAGATTTATTTTATTTATCATATGTAAGTAGCTGTCTTCAGGCATTCCAGAAGAGGGCGCCAGATCTCATCAAGGATGGCTGTGAGCCACCATGTGGCTGCTGGGATTCGAACTCACCACCCTCGGAAGAGCAGTCGGGTGCTCCCACCTGCCGAGCCATCTCACCAGCCCCCGAAAAGGTCTTATTGTTAAATTGACATCAGAATCAACATCTCACTCCAAACTCCACAACTGGATCAACTACGATGTTACTTGTGCTCCCTAGACATTCACACCCTCTTCTTGTCCTGGGGACTGGTTACCATGCCATGACCAAGACAACCTCACCAAGGAAAAGGAATGAGAAGAAGGCACTAACACAAAAATGGCAAAACATATGTCCCACCACGTGCCTTGCTTTGGAGTTTCTTGTTTCTTTTAGTCTTCCTTTGAGACTCAGCGTGAGACATTCATGCAATTTGTGCAAATTCTTAGCAGGAGTGTAATGAGAAAATATATATAATGCTGTGTGTGTGTGTGTGTGTGTGTGTGTGTGTGTGTGTGTGTGTGTACTGCCAAGCACATCCAACAGATGCTAATGTTGGTGCCATTCCTCAATTAATTGTATGCTTGCTTCCAAATGACATGATGATTTTCCATTATCATTAGTTTTTCCACTTACTAATTCACTTATCTGCAATTATTTTTCCAGACACACCCATTTATGTTATTCAGCTGGACTCCATTCATTGTCTGTTCATACCCTTTCTCTAGGAGTTTAGGCCTAGTCTCAGCTCTATCTCCCCACGTGACTATCAAATGTGTGCTCATGTTTGTTCTTGCCATAGTAATAAAAATAGTAAGTACCTACTCTATTCTACTCCATCTCAGATACTGTCATAAGCACTTTATCTGCATTAACTGAGTTGATGCTCCGAATGCCTCTGGGCTGGCAGTGTTTGCTGCCTACATTCTACACATGAACAAGGAGTCATCCTGGTAGTGTTTCTAGCATAACTCTTACAGCTATTCACTATCATGAGGAAATCCTTTATAAATATTCAAATGTACTCTGTGTTTTCAAAGTGTTATTGTCATAACATCAGCACAAGCCCAGCATCAGGAAGCTTCTGTAGTGAACAGAGAGTAAATACTGCAGAGTTGGGAGCCACATACTATTTCTGCCAAATTCTTCCCTTGTTTTTTTCTATAATTCTTTAAAATGTAAACACACAGTGACACACACACGCACACACTCACATGCACACACACACACACACACAATGTCAGTCAGAACAAAGCAAGCTGAAGACCAAGCACAGCTGAGGTGAGTGCTTTGTGAGTTCCTTCCACTACCCCAACAAACACACCAGCTCACCACAGAGAAAGTAGACCATGGAGTGCTCTTGAAAACGTTATTTCACTCTATGTCTCCTCTATCTATACACTTGAAAATACTTGGTGTCTTGGTGGGGAGAGAAACAGAACTCTGAATAGAAAGACTTGGCCAATTCCTCACAGCTCTGGTGGTGACTGCCCTGACAGCTGAAGGTAATTTTCACTTCCCCTTCTACTACTTACTCACAGCCCCATGCTGGAAACTGAAGCCTCAGGCTGCAGCCAGCCTCATGGGTCCTGGGTCTATCATACCCATGCCTCCTGCTTGGGATCCTGTTCCATGAAACTTATTCCAGATAAAATTCCTAATCAGAATAGAGCTTCAATTCCTAGGAGTTCTTTGTGTGTATGGGGGGGGGTAATTAGATATTTCTTTTATTTACATTTCAAATGTTACCCCCTTTCCTGGTTTCCCCACTGACAACCCACTATCTCATACTCCTTCCTCCTGCTCACCAACCTACCCACTCCCTCTTCCCTATACTGGCATTTCCCTATACTGGGGCATCAAGCCTTCACAGGACCAAGGGCCGCTCTTCCCATTGATGTCCAACAATGCCATCCTCTGCTACATATGCACCTGGAGCCACTGGTCCCTCCATGTGTACTCTTTGGTTGATAGTTTAGTCCCTGGGAGCTCTGGGTGTACTGGTTAGTTCATATTGTTGTTCCTCCTATAGGGCTGCAAATCCCTTCAACTCCTAGGGAACTTTCTCTAGCTCCTTCATTGAGTACACTGTGCTCAGTCCCATGTATGGCTGTAAGCATACGCTTCTGTATTTGTCAGGCACTGGCAGAGACTCTCAAGAGACAGCTATATCAGGCTTCTGTCAGCAAAATCTTGTTGGCATCTGCAATAGTGTCTGGGTTAGGTGGTTGTTTATGGAATGGATCCCTGGGTGGGACAATCACTGGATGTTCATTCCATCAGGCTCTGCTCTGAAATTTGTCTCTGCAACTCCTTCTATGGGTATTTTGCCCCCCCCTTCTAAGAAAGACTGAAGAATCGAAACTTTGGTCTTCTTCTTCTTGACTTTCATGTGTTTTGCAAATTGTATCTTGGGTATTCTGAGCTAATATCCACATATCAGTGAGTGCATATCATGTGTGTTCTCTGAGACTGGTTTACCTAACTAAGGATGATATCCTCCAGTTCCATCCATTTGTCTGAGAATTTTATAAAGTCATTGTTTTTAATAGCTCTGTAGTATTCCACTGTGTAAATGTACCACATTTTCTGTATGCATTCATCTGTTGAGGGACATCTGGGTTCTTTCCAGCTTCGGGCTATTATAAATAAGGCTGCTATGAACATAGTGGAACATGTGTCCTTATTACAAGTTGGAATATCTTCTGGGTATATGCACAGGAGAAGTATTGGTGTATCTTCTGATAGTACTATCTCCAATTTTCTGAGGAACTGCCAAACTGATTTCCAGAGTTGTACCAAATGGCAATCTCACCAGCAATGAAGGAGTGTTCCTCTTTCTCCATATCCTCACCAGCATCTGCTATCACCTGAGTTTTTGATCTTAGCCATTCTGACTACTGTGAGGTGCATTTCTCTGACAATTAAGGGTGTTGAACTTTTTTTTTTTTAGATGTTTCTCAGCCATTCAATATTCTTCAGTTGAAAATTCTTTGTTGAGCTCTGTACCCCATTTTCTAATAGGGGTATTGGTTTTCTGGACTCCAACTTCTTGAGTTTTTTTATATATATTAGATACTATCCTTTATCAGATTTAGGAATGGTAAAGATCTTTTTCCAATCTGTTGGTTGGCTTTTTGTCTTATTGACAGTGTCTTTTGCCTTACAGAAACTTTGCAATTTTTTTCATTTTTTTATTAGATATTTTCTTAATTTACATTCCAAATGCTATCTCGAAAGTTTCCTCCCTCCTCCCCCTGCCCTGCTCCACTGCCCACCCACTCCCACTTCTTGGCCCTGGAATTCCCCTGTATTGGGGCATTTAAAGATTGCAATACCAAGGGGCCTCGCCTCCCAATGATGGCCAACTAGGCCATCTTCTGCTACATATGGAGCTAGAGACACAAGTTCTGGGGGTTCTGGTTAGTTCATATTGTTGTTCCTCTTCTAGGGTTGCAGGCCCCTTCAGCTCCTGGGGTTCTGTCTCTAGCTTCTCCATTGTGGGCCCTGTGTTCCATCATATAGATGACTGTGAGCATCCACTTCTGTACGAGACAAAGCTTTGCAATTTTACGAGGTCCCATTTGTCAATTCTTGATCTTACAGCACAAACCATTGGAGTTCTGTTTAGGAATTTTTTCCCCTGTGCCCATATCTTCAAGGCACTACCCCACTTTCTCCACTATAAGTTTCAGTGTCTCTGATTTTATATGTAGTTCCTTGATCCACTTAGACCTGAGCTTTGTACAAGGAGATAAGAATGGGTCAATTCGCATTCTTCTATGTGCTGAACTCCAGTTGAACCAGCACCATGTGTTGAAAATGCTGTCTTTTTTCCCCACTGGATAGTTTTAGCTCCTTTGTCAAAGATCAAGTGACCATAGGTGTGCATGTTCATTTCTGGGTCTTCAATTCTATTCCATTGATCTACTTGCCTGTCACTCTACCAATACCATGAAGTTTTTATCACTATTACTCTGTAGTACAGCTTGAGGTCAGGGATGGTGATTCTCAAGATTTTTCTTTTATTGTTGAGAATGAATAGTTTTTGCTATCCTATGTTGTTGGGAGTTTTTTGTTTGTTTGTTTTTGTTTTTGTTATCATTCCAAATAAATTTTCAATTTGGTCTTTCTAACTCTATGAAGAATTGAGTTGGAATTTTGATGGGGATTGCATTGAATCTGTAGATTGCTTTCATCAAGATAGTCATTTTGATAGTCATTAATCCTGCCAATCCATGAGCATGGGAGATGTTTCCATCTTCTGAGATCTTCTTCAACTCCATTCTTCAGAGACCTCAAGTTCTTTT
The DNA here is from genome assembly GCA_902729485.2 of Mus minutoides. NCBI lineage: Eukaryota > Metazoa > Chordata > Mammalia > Rodentia > Muridae > Mus > Mus minutoides. The sequence continues at coordinate 58,897 of LR751761.1, read as the reverse complement.
CATACAGACCTTTCACTTCCTTGGTTAGAGTCACACCAAGGTATTTTATATTATTTGTGTTCTTTCTCTAATTTCTTTCTCACCATGTTTATTCTTTGAGTAGAGGAAAGTTACTGACTTGTTTGAGTTAATTTTACATCTGGCCACTTTGCTGAAGTTGTTTGCTGTAGTAAGAAGGGAACCTGGGAGACTGGGGATCACAGTCACACAGACCTTGAGAATATCTGTGCTTTGGTGTGGGACATAAAATGTTCTGTTCAAAGCAGACAGCAGTGGCCTCGCTTTTGGCCTTTGCTTTCCTTGGAGGAGCTGCCCAACACATTTATAGCCAAGCAGAATAACAGAATTGGTGTAGAGGAGCTTTTGGGATTCAGATAGCTAGCCATGCTTCTTGGTACACATGCCTCTCGCATACCTTAACTGGGAGCAAAATGATGGGAGGCAAAACTCTCATCTTGTATCTGTGACAAGAAAACTCCAAGAGAATCACAGCCACTCACCCTTAACAAGCCCCACATGCTGTCTCACTGGGGCAGGATAAACAAGAGGAGAAAAATGAAAACAACTGTCTTGCTTTGTCCATCAAGATTTGTGTGTTGTTTTGTTTTGTTTTATTTTGTTTTGTTGTGTAGAAATGAACACAGAGCCTTCCTGACAAATTGCTCTCTGGATTTGTTTATGTAGTTTCTCTTTAGTGTCTGTTGGAACCTTAGGACCTGTGACTAACAAGGAAAGAGTAAATACCCTTATCACTGAGAATTTACTGTCTTCAATTTAGGAGGCTCAAAATACCTAGTTCATTATTAACTGTACTGGCCACAACATCTGTTGAATTCTCATGGTACCTTTGCAAACAGCTTCTTGTTTCCTGACAGACATCACTACTGTGTGCTCTTCACTTGAGCTTCAGTGTAATTAACAGTTACTGTCTAATCCAGTGCCTTCTTCCTATCATTAGCCTTGTGCCTCACCACCCATCAGTCCCCACAGATTTGAGGTTAACAGGTTGTTTACACATAAACTAATTTCCTTTTGCAAAAGAACATAGATGCATCCTCATGTCTCAGTTACAAAATGCTTGAATGTTGTTGTAGTAGCAATTAATAATGTTCATGTGGCTATTATCAATTTCCTTTACTTTTTTAAATGTGCATTGATGTTTTGATTGCGTATATGTCTGTGTCTGTGGAATCCAAAAGAAGACATTGGATTCCCTGGAAATGGAGTTACAAAAGGTTATGGGCCACAATGTGTGTGGTTAGATTTGAACCTGAGTTCTCTGGAAGAGCAGCCTAAGCTCTTGAGCACTGAGCGTTCGCCGTAGCCATTGCTAGGGAGCACTGAGCATTCGCCGTAGCCATTGCTAACCATCCCTTGACATTGCTTCCAAAGACTGATTCTTTTCCCTGACAAGATAACTACATTCCTGGGCAACCTATGTGTTTCTTCCCAGTTTCAAGTATTAACTTACCTGATTTTTGTTAAGTGAAAATTTTGAAAGGTCTTCGTGACTTCCCAAAATTCCAAATTTCTTTTCTTCATTTCTCTTTAAAAGATAGATATTAAAATGAGCATGGACAGAGTCTTTAAAAGAATATGCTCAATGGTTACTATGATGAAAAAAATTATGACCATAGAGATTATTGATCAAGCCGATTACCTTGTTCATCTCTGCATCTTCTTGGAAGCCTTGCTTTTGACCCTGGATGAGCTCAGACATCCATTTCTTAAATTTCAATAGGAGATAAAGCAGGGATTTTGGACTTGGCACAAGATTGAAGGGGACAGGAAGTGTTCTTCCCTCCTCAAAGTAGGAAAACCACAATTTGGCCCTTGCAAATTTCCACTCCACGTCTGCATCATCCTGTACAAATAGATGTGATTGTTCAGCATGGAAACAGAATTATCAAGTTCTTGTAATACCACATGGCTAGAGGGAAGAGGCAAAGTCTACAAAAGTCCTAAGACTGAGAGCTCCATGACACACTTGAAGTCATATTCTTCCTAAAGTCTGCTTCAGACTTTACTAGGCTTCCAGGACATCTGATTTCAAAACTCATAAGTGTTTATAAACACTATGAAAGACATCAAGTGTACTTTCTTAAACTCTTAAGAACCTTGTGAAAGGGCATTCTTCATTCAGTCAGTCATTCATTCAGGGTACTTCTGGAATACAAACTCACATAGTCATCCACCACTTGAGAATAGATTAATTCTGAACATACCTCAAAAACAGGTTTGCACAGTAATATTATTTCTAAACATATTTTCCTTTTTTGGTATTACTATTTTGAAATGGAGTCTTACTATATAGCCCAGGCAGGTCTGAAACTCATGTTAATCTACCTGCCTCAGTCTTACAAATGTTGGGATTACAGGCCTAGGCCACAACATCTGGTAATAACTGATGACTAAAATAAGAATTCATCACTAGGCACAGTGACACACGGACCCAGAAGGTAGAGGCTGGAGGACCAGGAGATCAAGGTCATTCTCTGCAATGCAGCAAGTTCTAGACTAGCTTGAACTACAAAGAATTCTATCTCCACAAAAAGTAGAAAACCAAAACATCACAAAAAATGAAAATTCACCTTGTTACAGTATTTTAAGTTTTATTTTAAGATATTTTCTTTATTTACATTTCAAATGTATCCATTTTCCTAGTTTTCTCTATGAAAATCCCCTATCGCCTCCCCCCTTCCCCTGCTCCCCAACCCACCCACTTCTACTTCTTGGTCCTGGCATTTCCCTATACTGGGGCATAGAACCTTCACAAGACCAAGAAACAGTGATACATTAGATATGACTAACCCCCTGGGTTTTGCTGACTCAGCATATCCAATCAATACTGTGTTNTTTCCTAGTTTTCTCTATGAAAATCCCCTATCGCCTCCCCCCTTCCCCTGCTCCCCAACCCACCCACTTCTACTTCTTGGTCCTGGCATTTCCCTATACTGGGGCATAGAACCTTCACAAGACCAAGAAACAGTGATACATTAGATATGACTAACCCCCTGGGTTTTGCTGACTCAGCATATCCAATCAATACTGTGTTTAAGAGCAAGGTTAAAGTCTTCAGCATTCCTTGACCAACACTGACCCGAGAAACATGGAAAGTGGAGAAATAACAAAGCAGGCAGAATCTGCTTCATTCCATTGATTATTTATCCTTACACTACTTGAAAGATGTAAGCATGAACTATAAGATCATATAGATTTCATACCTCAATTTCCTGGAAGGAACTATTGATCATCGCAATTAACATATTTAGCAAAACAATGACCATCGTGACATTATAGACACCATACAGAACGTAGCCGATGTTTTCAATGAACTTGTGATTGTAGTTAATGACCACCGACTTCACTTCAGAAAGACCAAATATAGCCCAGAACAGTGTCTTAAAACTTTCCTCAACTCTGGGAAATCAAATACAAAGAAGAATATGAGAAAAGATATAAATACTCAATAATAGAATCATTATAAATCAGTTGTTTCAATTTCCTTACAAACTACTAGATACTCATAAGAAATCAAAATTGCCTGAATTTTTAGTTTCCCTTCTATAAAATGGATAAAATAGCAGATCTGGGTTCATTGCAAAGAACTGATACTATGAATCTGAAGCATATACCTAGAGGTTTAGCATTGGATAGATGGTAAAGGCTATGAGATAACGTCATAACTAATAGACATTTATATTTCAATGATCGATGGATTTGGCAAAGTTAAATGAATTGCTTTTAAAATACAACTTGTTAGAGTGATTTTGATTTCTGGTTCATCTGTACTTCTGTTCACACAAGAAAATAATAATATATCAGAAAATATGGAACTATGAAGATAGACAATGGCACCAAAATTCTTGGGATGCCCTGAGGAAAATTATGGTGCTATAAGCATAATGGCTTGTTCAGAGTTAAGCCTATGTTTAACCCAGTTGGTTTAATTTTCCCTTTAAAAATGCACTTCAGAAGAATATAGTCAGCTATCATTGGGAAGAGAGGCCCCTTGTTATTGCAAACTTTATATGCCCCAATACAGGGAACGCCAGGGCCAAGAAGTGGGAGTGGGTAGGTAGGGGACCAGGACGGGGGGAGGGTATAGGGAACTTTCGGGATAGCATTTGAAATGTAAATTAAGAAAATATCTAATAAAAAAATAAAAAATAATGTTGAAAAAAAAAACCCAAACAAACAGTATGCTCCTCCTGAGATGCCATTTGTCGTGTACCATGGAGGCTATTACAGCACAGTATTTTCAAGTGTGTATGTGGGGTGGTGGTGGTGATAGGTTCTGGGGACTGAACTAGAAGAGCAGCTGTCCTCACATCTAGTGTTCCACAGTTCCCATTAATGAGAAAAGCACAGGGTTTAGCACAGTGGATGCTACTTAGCAAATGTTGTCACCACTTATGCAACACTGTTTAGCTTTAGTGAATTTTGTTTTCTTCTTTTTGTGGACTGAAAATAATAAAGGTATGTGAGGGAGGTATTTGTCATGTAATCTGACTCTTTATATTGGGAAGGTCCCTTTATGCTAGTCTTCCTACAATCCACTTTAAGATCTCCTTGTCTTGTTGACAAATAGCAAGAGATGAGTATTGCATCAAAGTGTAAACCTGCAAGCATAAATGCTAGTGGTCAAATGCCCTCCTAATCTGCAGTTTTTACCATCAGGACACCTAGCACCACATACGTTGTGAATGCTTCATTCTGTTTTGCACCAATGTAGTAGGAGTAAAGGTTGAACATTCCAATCATGAAGGCTACAAACACCATGATGAATATGACCATGAATTTGAAGATATCTTTCACTGTTCTTCCAAGTGAAATCTGTAGAGGTCCAAAGCTTTCATTTGCTGGTAAAATGTAAGCTATTCTGGAGAAACTTAAAACCACAGCGATTGCGTAAAGACCTTCAGAGATGATCTGAGGATCAGTAGGGTCCCACTTTATCCTGGCTAGAGATAAAAAATCAGAGACAAAGATTATGGTAAGTTCCCATGAGTTGTTTATTTAGGTAAATTCTTTTCTAGGAAAATAAATGTATAATCACAATTCCCAAGTAAAACCTTGTGCTCTGAAGAACTTCTCAAGCGTGTGTAGGATATTCTGACTTGACTGAGGTGATTTGTTATGAATTCTCAGTATGGGATAGTTCTGTAGACCAATTGAGCAACAGATTCTCTTGATTTTACTGATAATTACAACTGAAAAAAAAAAACTTATGCAAATTACTGCTCAGGTTCATTTCTCCCTCTCCAATGATTATGTGATTCTGCTGCTGTGGCTCTCATATTCCTTCAAAATTTAATGCATTTACATATGGACAGTGCTTAAAAACATCTGGCACTTACTCAGTTGTAGCATTCGTCATCTTGAACTATAACTACAAAATACAGTCATTTAAGGCTTATTCGTCTTGGTATTTAAACTTACTAGAAATACTTTTTATTGGTCAGTAAAACAAGTCTATTTTTGCCACAAATTTTTCTATAATTCATTAAACATTTCTTCTGGCATTATTACATCAAGCCATCAAAACCCACTTAAGAGACCATTATGAAGAAAAATGCAACACATTGTGTAAGAAGCAGGAAAATATAATTATAATTTTGGATTACCCTATTATCAGAGAATCAGGAAAGGACAAATAACTTATGAATATGGTTTCTTTTTATGGTGTTTTGAGTGTTCCCTATAAATAGATAGTTTGAATATATTTTTAGAAACTCTTTAAATAAAAACTTAGAATTGAAATAAATAGTTAGAATTCATAATGAGGAGGCTTTAGTGATACAGACATTAAACCCACAAAGGTGCCAGTTGAATGTTAATAGATTTCTTACTAGAGAGTTTCAATAAATATTAAAAAGGACTATATTTCCCCCAAGCCATGTTTCTATGGGAGGGATGATTTTCCTTTGGCAAATATTGAACTTTGTTTACATTTCTTAGTCACTTTTCTCCTGGAGAGAGAAATAACTCACTTGGTTTATTAATCTGGGATGGTACCAAAGTCTGCTTTAATCTGTGGGCTGGCATCATCATCTTTAATCTCATGGAGCTTCTCTGGTCCCCACAGAAGCATCCCTGAAGATCAACCACTTATTGCAAACACTATGCCACCCTTCATTGAGAACACTGGCCTGACCCACTGCTAGCTGAAAAATGGATAATTCTTGCAACTTCTGCTACTCAGTCTTGGTGATCTATCTGGCTCAAACTTATGACATCTACCCTTTTATCAGGTTTAGGAATGATGATTAGGACTCAACTCCTATTCATTTGTTTGTTTTATCTCTCAATTCGTTCAATGCCTGGTTAGAAACAGGGCCATTACTATTTACTGAAAAACTTCAAAGACTTTTGGTTTGAAACAGTTTATATGTCTCGAAAGGAAAATAGATTCAATTATAAACTTTTCAACTCATGTGTATGTGGATTCAATGTCACATATGTTGACATGCCATAATGATTAAATCAATATAATTAACATATCAATCACCTCACATACTTTTTTGGTGTGGTAAGAACATTAAAAAGTTACTGTCTTCTGTAATTTTCCCTTGCACAATACACTGTTGATAACTAGAGGCACCATGCTGTACAGAAGAACACCAGAATTTGTGGCTTGTGTCTGACTACAGCATTTTCTTCTCTCTGACCCACATGACTTGATTCCTGCCAATCACCAGATTGCCAATCACTCTTATGAGATCACACATATAAGTGATATCATTATATTTTTTCTATGCTTTTCTTGTTTCACATAGCATGATGTTCATCATTGTTTTGCAACAATCATCTCCTTTTTAAATTTAATCTCAAGTATCATTTCATCATGTGTACATAGTTCAAAAGTGAACTTTTCTATTTTGACATTTCACAATTATTGAACATGTTCGATTAGACAAATGTCTAATGAACTCCTGCCATAAACATGTGATCCTGTCAAATGCTCAGACAAAGCCTGCATTAGGAAGCCAAGAGTGGTGGTGCTCATCTTTAACCACGACACCTGGGAGGCATAGGTAGGTAGACCTTTGTGAGTTTAAAGCCAGCATGTTTTACAAAGTGAGTTCCAGGGCACTGTCAAGACTACACAGAGAAACTCTATTTCAAAAAAGAAAAGAAAAAAGAAGGAGGAGGGGGGAGGAGAAGAAGGAAGATCAGAAGAAAGGGAAAAGGAAAAGGAAAGAGAAGAATCCATTTCTGATTCACTGTTACTACTCAAAGCTGTTCTTACAGAAGTACTACAAATGGAGCATGCTCAGGTCTATGCATTAGGTGAACAGTCAAGTGAGTTTAAAAAGTGAAAGAATCAACAAGTTACTGAAATAGATGAAGGGGAGAGGTCCACAATGAGATCTCTGCTTTTTTTTTTTTTACACTGTTATAGACAGAAGTACAGACAAAATAAGATTTTACTAGAGGCTTTAGAAGGAAGGGTATGATTTCATGACATGTAAGACATGACTGGTCAAATACCTATTTTAGCTCTTTTTGGATCACTGTCTAATGTGAACTATCTATCTTGATAGAGTAAGAAAAAATATAAAGCTGGAGACAAGACAGGACTCAGTGTTGAAGAATGCTTGCTGCTCTTCCAAAGGTCACAAATTTGGTTCCCATAAGCCCTGTTGAACAGCTCATAATCATCTGTAACTCTAACTTCAGTGGATCTAACAACTTCTGGACTCTTTAGGTACTTGATCTTATATGGGAATACACAAATACCCATAAAGAAAAAAGAAAAAGATAACAAAAAATGCATAAATATAAGATATGAGATAATGATTCTCAATGGATTGGATAGATATCTAGTTGTTCCAAGAGATAATGGGAGATGGTTCTTGTAGTTAATGAAGGTTTCCAATTAGAAGGTAAGGAGAGGCAAAAAGCACGATTCTTCAGATACTGATGCTATTTGTCAAATATAGATGCTATCAATAAACAATTTTATGTGAAGTGGAGAAAAATTACTACTACTGGTCTCTTTCATAAAAAATATATTTATCTTCACTAGTTTAATCAGTATTATAAACTCACCCAGATTGTAGTATTTAACGTTGTCCCCCAGTGTGACTTTTGTCAAATCCTTTAAAGTGTCATTTGCATCAATGATGCTCTGAGCTTTGGACGCATGCCAGAACGCCATAAATCTTGCAATGAATGATGCTGCAAAGATTGCCAGCATTCCAAAGTCAAGCATATTCCACAACTCAAATAAATATTCTTTGGGGCCTTGAGTCCAGATTTCTTTACATTCGGCCCATATCATGCCTGCATTAATAAAGGATTAATATAACAGATCAATTTCATTCTAACTTTAGCTCTTCCATGAAGAAAAACAATTGGAAAAGTCTCACTGGCTATTCACAGACCTTTAAACTTGCCCCATCATTCTTTCCCTACCCCCAGAAACTATAATCCAACAATAGCAGTGAGCCACCAGAAAGCAATCAAGTCACATTGATCATGAATCTCAAGTGAAATGCACTGAATTGGTCTCTTATTTCTAGCAATGGAAAAAGTACTTAAGATGTTCATTATGGTGACACAAACACAACATACCTACACATTCCAAATAGAAGTGCTCATACTTTCACAATGGAGTTATACAGACATTGGATATGACATCATATAAATTACCATGAGTTTTAGGTTACAGGAATAGCACACTAACCTCTATATACAGAAACTTTGTTGACCATGAGACTCACCTACTGCCTCCTGAAAACCACTTCCATTCTTCCTACTGTGTGCTACTCCCAGTCAGACAGAAGAACACATAGAATTCCTCTGATGGGGACTTTGGTTCAAATATGAATGTCCTTGCGGTATTACTTAGTGTGAATGAAAGTTTGGACACATCTAACCAAAGATGCTTTCCCCTGTTCTCCAACTCTCAAGGCTTAATATGCACCTGGTTTGTCAGCCTTTGCCCTCTGACCTGCTCCACATTTTTGTCCTCAGAAACAATTCTCCTTATTAAAATCATACTTCTGTCCATGTAAATTATTGTTTATTTAGTATCTCTATGTGTATCTTGGGGGACCAGAACAAACACCATAAATGTAAATTAAAAATTTTAAATGCCTTGCAGTCTGTGAACAAATTTTAAATGACCATCTTAAAAGACTAGAGGAAATTACAGTAACTAATTAGTATCAGTGTACTAAGAGCAGTTGATGTCTTTGATGCAATTTCTAAAAACACTTCATGGTTTTCCAAATATTTAATGCAGGGTTTAGGAGCATTGTGATATCTTGCTTCTCCAAGAACTGGCTGCAGAGTCACTGGCAAAGAGTTTACACTTCCTAGAATGCAGCTCATAAAATAAGGATGCAAATTTACCTGCTTTTCAAGACAATGTACAAATAAAATAGCATGTGTAAAATGTAGTATAGAATACTGGCATTATGAAGAAACTATGGCAAACACTTTTTGTCCTTCCTTCCTTGACTTACTCATAACATTCACATATCTCCTTTCTTAACTTGAAGAATATTATTTGATTAAAAAGAAATTAAAAATGTCTTTTTGTCTGCCATCCCCTTTCTTCTTAGAGCCCTATGGGGAAATACAATTCACCTCCATGTTCAAGCCTTACCTCACAAATAACTTCCTAACCTGCCTAAGAAGTAAGATGCTCTCCTAACCTTCAAAAACCCCTACCCCAGTTTTCACAATCACCTCGTGTCTATCACAGAACATGCCAATCCAACACCCAAGGAGCCCTGTGGAGATAAGGGAAATGTCATGACCTTTGCTCTCCAAGAACACATCATGTGCTTTTCTCAGTACAGCACAAAGATTAAGAAAATGTGGTCTTACAGGCAGACAATTTCACTATTCATATTAGGAGTGTCGAGGTTAAGGGAGCATTAGCACTGACTTCCTATGAACTCTTACAAATTTGTAACGGGAAATAATGCAAGACTCATATTCACACCAAAAAGTGAACAGGATGGAAAAAGCTGAAGATATCTAAGCTCTTGATGTGTCTTCCAACCTCAACAAAGACTACAAGGATTGAGAGCAATACATAGGACTCCTGGAAACTTAGCAATCTAGTAAAACACAGGGGCTGATGGGGACTTCCATCAAACTCACAGAATCTGCCAGATGTGGTCTCTGTGCCCCTTCCTAGAATTAAGAACAAAGCACACACTGAAGGAGTTACAGAGATCATGTGTGAAGCGGAATCAAAAGGATGGACCAACCAGTGAGGGCGGCTGCCAGGGATCCCTCCCATAAGCAGCCACCAAAATAAACACTATAGCATATGCCAGCAAGATAATGCTGAAGGGGACCTGATATGGNTAGTTGGCCATCATTGGGAGGAGAGGCCCTTTGGTCATACAAACTCTATATGCCCCAGAACAGGGGAATGCCAGGGCCATTACGTGGGAGGGGGTGGGTAGGGGGGCAGGGCGGGGACGCGGGAGGGTAAGGGAAAATTTCTGGATAACATGGGAAATGTAAATGAAGAAAATATCTAATAAAGAGAAAAAAAAAAAAAAAAAAGCTTTCCCATCTTCTTCATATCTTTCCTCCATCTTTTCTATGGTATAAATGGTATCTTGCTGTAGATGGCAAACTACAGCTAACATTCCGAGATATTCAGCTTAAAGGAAGTATGCCCGTCTGCTTCCTTTCCTTCCCTCCCCACCCCTGCCTGGGCTGTTGCTAAAAAAAACCTTTGACACTTCCCACACCTAGTCTGGCTTCTCCCCTTTGCCAGAGAGTTCTCCATAGGGACCACACTGCTTAAACAGCACTGGGTGAGTAACTAACTACTTCTGAGAAAGGTTTACTCTGCTGCCAGATTGTGAGGTCTACTTCTTGAAAGAGAATGTGCTGGCTTTATGTCTACTCTCTAGAGTGGTGGAGTGTATCAGTTCTCTCTACATTTGAATTTCTCTAAAGAGCAACCAACTTGTGTGTTCTTCTCTAGCAGAGCCATGCTTAGTTGTGAAACTAAGGCACCTAGAGCTTCGTATCTTACTTGCCCCTCCTTCCAGGCATATTTTATCTTCATTGGCACCTAGAGCTTCACTGTATCTTACTTGCCCCTCCTTCCAGGCATATTTTATCTCCATTCTTTCTCTCTAAGTGTGCCCTCTCACCACCAATGAAATAAGGCTCAAATTACAATATTATGCCCCTTCTCTCCATCACCCTCAGTGATAAAAAGTACTCCCTGCCCCACAAATCCTCCAAGGAACACACTGTGGTCGCTCACTCTAAAATTTGCTAGTTTCTGAGGATTATTTCTGGAGGTCACTCACTGTCACTCATTCAATAGTTGCTGTGACAGGCAAGCACAACACACCCCAATTTGTCTATCTTGCAGCCCCAGTCTCCACCGTAGGACAGTGGCAGCCCTGAATGTAGTCTTACCCTCTTAGAGTCAACCCAAGATAGCTTGTGCTTTCCCAGCAGCTCACTGTGGATGACAAGCAAGTGACCCTTGGACTTGTAAACATTAAGCACTCTCAAGCATGGCCCCTGCCTCGTGTTCCTGCTAGACCTTACACCAACATGGATGTGCAGTTATTCTGCCTTGCCACAAACCTCCTGGAATAGCAGTTATACTATTTGGCTTTTCAAGTTTTCATCAAATGAAATCACATAAATTTGCTTTCTGTTTTTAAAAACATGAGCATTTTCCACCAACTAATGTAACACATCCAGCCTGTGACCCACATAGGCAATTTCTTCTTAATATTTATAGTAGTCTTTCTTCCAAGAACAAAAACACAAAAACTCAGCAAAGAACCTCATGTATACTACATGTGCATAGCTTGCTGTTGTATTTTTGTATTCTCTTCAAATAAGCATTATGAGATAATTTCTGAAGTAAAACAAACATTGACAGAGCAGTTCTTCCATGGAAATGCTTTTCTTTATAACAGTAAAGCTTAATGTAATATTCTCAGCTTTGGTTTCTTAGTGAAAAGTATTTAAGTCTATACTAAAAATATTAAATTATGGGAAGAATGAATTTTGATACAGAATGAAATGAGAATTCATTATCTCTAATTCTCTCAATAAAATTTCTGTCTTTTCAAAATTACATATTGTACTAAGAAGACATCTCTTTTCTAACAGCAAATGTTCACCCTATAAAAAGCAAAACATAAGAAAAACAGATAATATCCATTGAAAAATTTGATAATTATTATTTATAGTTATTTGCAATTATCTGAAATTAACTAAGCATGCCCTATGTGGCAATCTCTGTGTTGCATATCTTACTTATAATGATATATTTAAAAGCTAGCTCTTAGTGTAAAAAGATAAAAGCAATATAATAGTAGTTACTCCTAAGTCATTCAACAGTTAAAATATATCTTTTCCGGTTTTGTCAATTAAACTAGATAAGAAAGAGTTAAAAAAAGTCAAAGTCTTGTAGTGTGTCCAAAATTTGCCAATATTTTAGTAAAAACTAAGGCAAAACTGTTTTTTCAGAAAACATGTCAATGAAATGAAGTGGTTTAATAGGGTTGAATAACTCAGTAGCTATTGAATTGCCTCAGAGTTAAGAATGATCATACTTAATTGTCATACTACTTCCTAATATTTCAATTGATCATCCATTGGGCTCCAATATGAAGAAGCCAAGAAGGAGTGGATGTCTTGGAAGTGGCATGAAATTGACTACAGTTATTTGTCTTGGTGACCCAGATGGACAGTTGTTGGAGCAGACCTTATGGCCTATTGGAGATTCTATATAAAGGCCTCGTGAGTCTTCTCTATATAGTTCTACTGAGGGAATTTCATGTAGTTAAGGTCTTCAGAGTCATATGAGATTGAAGAATTTATGCAAATTTGTCTATGGCCAGACTTCATCCAGGAGCCAAACTTCCTATGATTTAGTTGATATTTATCTCTGGAAATGCTGGGACACTTCAAAGTTAATCAGAAATTTAACAAGCAGTTTTCATGCTCCCCATTCTGAGCATGGCCATCCGTAGACTCCCCTTTAGAGGACAGTAACCACCACTCCCCATAAACATATAACAATTACCAAGTTATTCATAGTTTAACCTTTAAGCCATTCTCAGGTCCTCTGCCATCCATGCTAAACTCGGATTAACTTTCCTCTAATTGGGCTCAGCCTCTGAACTCACCTCTCCTTCAGACCTCTTCCCTCTACCTCAAAACCATAGATACATTTCTGAAATGTGCTCTGAACCCATCACCAACCACTGGAATTCACCCTCTGATCATTTTACTATCCACATCTGTCATCTACACCCATGAAGCACCCTGATCGCAGCTAGGACAGAAACATAATCTTAAGTGGCCCAGTCTTTTCATAGTGCCATAGCTCGACACCTAATGCCTTCTATGTCCTTATCCTTCAAATTCTCAGTCTGATTCACATTTTCTTTTCCCCAAGGCCTTAACTTAAAGGTGCCATTGGTATTTAGCAAGAATTTCCTCTGCTCATTCTGCATCCTACCTCACTCAGATTTAAATGTCTAATCTGTACTTAGGTAGCATCTTAAAAGTCTCCAACTGTAGCATTTTCTACAAATGAGATTTTGTTATTGACTTATTGCTTTGTTACCCAAATTACTTCCTGGAATGGAAAGACTACATTCCTTTCAACTCAGTGTCCTTATTGCCCAGTGACACTCAATAGCTGTTGAATGTATTTACTCATAAATATCCATGAGACATCTTTGTAATTTGTGACAATCCACAGGTGTAATTGAGCTTCAAAGACAAATCAAATCTTGTAGTGCTTCATACTGAATTGCCCCTCTTTCACAAACCACCCAAGGAAGTGAGTTATTTAATGCTCACAAAACTCGATAAAATAGATATTATTATATATAACAGATTGGAAATCTGAGGTACTATGTGGTTTGACGTATGTCAACAGCTTTGAGTATAATAACTTTTCAATAAAAACGTGTGGCTATTAGTTTCAGTTTCTATTAAATCTCAACATTAAAAAAAAATGGTTGTTTTCAAGCTTGAAATCAAAGCTCTCCCAAACCACACATGAGAGGTTCTGCTTATTGATGGTAGGTGTGACTAATAGCATCCTGCTGGTTTTCTTCCATTTGGGGGATGAAGTGGGAATGTAATTATCACATGGCATATGAAGAGACTGTAACTGGTAATAAGGCCACCATAGCAACTGTTTAAGATCACAAAGAAAGTCACGGTGCATGGAACACTGTTTCCTGCTGCATACATTTGTATGACTGATCATGTGCAACAATCAGCATGATTCAGTCCAATTGCTAAGGCTGCAAAAAGGAACAAGACAGAAAATCAGTCTTTACCTATTACCCAGGATATAATGAGCATCTCCATCCATGAGAAACAGGATGTTTTCATCCTGAACAGCTGTCTTGCATTATCTGTGCTGGTTTCATTAGGGAGGAGCTTGGTGCCTTCAAATCTGTCAGCTGCATTCATGACGAGCAGCCCCAGGAAAATGGTGAAGGAGGCTGCGTGTGCTACAAACTTCATGAACGGTCCTCGCAATATCTTCCCCATCTGCCACAACAAACATCAAAAGAAAAATTTTAGCTTTGTTTTCTCTCTCTCTCTCTCTCTCTCTCTCTCTCTCTCTCTCTCTCTCTCTCTCTCACACACACACACACACACACACACACCTGCATATTTAAACACTCTCCTAAAATAGTCATACACATTCACATGAATTGTAACAGAACAATGATTTTTATGCTGTTATAATTTTTTGGCCATTTTCTCCTATGTACTAAGGTTTCTAATAATTGAGAACCAACTTCTCTATCAAGAATATTTAAATTCTTGTCCTAGAGAAGTGGTCCAATAGTTAGGAGTGCTTGCAGCTCTTCCAGAAGACTCAGATTCATTCCCCAACACCCACATTGGGTGGCTTACAACTACCTGTAATCCCATCTCCAGGGATTCAATGCTGCCTTCTGCTCTTCTGCAGGCACTCACACATATATGGCAAACTCATAAATGCACACAGATGCATAACTAAAATAAATACTTCATTAAATAATATTTAAGTTGTCAAGGTATTGTTAATGTTGGTTCAAATGCACAGGACTATAAAATAAGTCTACGTTATAAAACAAAGACCCTTGGTTCTTACATCCTGTATTTCACTGACATACAAGGCAATTCAGGCTTTGGATGATGCTAATGTCTTGTGGCTACTGTCAGGGTGTAAATGTCATGAGTATCAGCACAGAACATCCCATGGCTGTCTGGACACTCTGGAGCAGCAGGTAAAAGGACAGACTTTCAAGTTTAGCTCAGGCTCCACCTTTATCACTGTTTACTGGGTGATGATGAAAACTGGATTCTGTATATAAACTAGAAAAATGATAAGACCTACTGTGTGACTACAATATTGAATTATTTTCTATCTGAAATGTGACCTGGGCAGAGGGATGGGGATCTGGATTATACTTCAGGGCTCTGAACATCTAAAATGATGAACGATACCCACCAAATTCAGGGCTAAGCACATATAAATATGCAATGATACACCTGTAAAAATGTGATGAAATCCACATATTTTTGTACATTGCAAACATTTAAAACTTTGTTGATTTTTTTAAGCAATCAGACAAAAGCAAACAGAAAGTCAGTTTCCAGGAAGTCAAAGTAACATATTTGAATCCTCACATCCATTTTTCTTCCAGAAAACTGAACAGGCTTTGACTATGATGTCTTGGAATCCTCCAGCATCTGCCAATTTACTGCTAGACTCACAAGTATGTGTCACCATACCTGGCCTTTTCTCTCCTTAAAATAAGGAGATTTGGGCATGTCTCAATGGACTTTAAGAACTAAATAATTATTTTTGTAAATTTTTCCATTCATATTTTGGGATACAAAATAAATGTATAAAATATGTCTGTGGATGGAAAAGTTTTGTTGACCAGATTGTCAAATAAATTCAATAGCTTAACTAATTATTAAGTTAAATATATTAAAATAAATACTTCTCAAATTCTTAAGTTACAACAGAAAATAATTTATTTGTGCTCTTTCTGATTTTTTTTTAATGTAGACACTTCCCTCTTAGAACTGCTTCCTCTGCCCTTAAATACTAGATTTTTGGCAATGGTCTAGAAGGAATGGCAGAGTTAGTATAAACAGACAACACACACGAGTCATAAGGGCAGCAGTTGTGTCAGGAAAGAGCATAGAGAAGGGGCTTGAAGTGTTTATAGGGTAGTCTTAGACCATACCTGCTCAGTAGGAATGGTTAAAGACAAAGGGATTCACTAGCTTTGGCCTCCGGCTTGAGTTGTACTTTTTGCTCCAGGTTCAGGGCTGGGTATGGATAGGTCATGGTGCGGGCAGCACAGGACTGAGTGGATTGGCCTGATACCCTAGCAGGTTGGCAAGAGGATTGAGGCTCAGACACAGCTGGGGTCACCAGGACCCTTTTTGCTGTGTGTTCTAAGAGAAAGCACCCTATTAGTCAGGAGGTGGGATTTTCACTTTTAGAGCCAGAGCTACCTTCATTTTTCTCAGGGGCTTGGATATTTTCATTTTCACTCAGTTATTTTTATTTAAACTCAGTTTATTTTCACTACTAGAGTTTTATTTGCTGTGGATCTTGTTTTATTGGGTGATGGTCAGATAGTATATATGGGATGATTTCAATTTTTCTGCTTTAGTTAAGGTATGGCTTTTTGTCATTTATTGCAGAGATGCTTCCATGTACTGCTGAGTAGAATCTATGCTCTTTAGCATTTCAGTGGACTGCTCTATAGACATCTGTTAGGTCCATTTGATGTAATATCTCACTTAATCCTGATGTTTTTCTGTTTATTTTTTGTCCAGATGACTTGTATCTTGTAAAAATTAAAATTAAAATTAAAAAGGTGGGGCACTGACTACCACTATTGGGCTTGTGTTAATCTGTGTCTTTAACTCCATGAACATGCTTTGTATAAAATTTGGTGCACTAGTATTACATTTAATATTATGATTTTTCTTCTGAATAATTGATCAAAACACAACCAAGTAGATGGAAAGAAAAAAATAAAAATCAAAGCAGAAATTAATGAAATAGAAACAAAGAAAACAATACAAAGAATCATTAGATCTGAGAACTGGTTCTTCAGGAAAATAAACAAGATTGACAGACCCTTGGCCCCAGTAACCAAAAGAAAGAGAGAACTCAAATTATCAGAATCAGAGAAAAAGAGAGAAACATTACAATATACATCAAAGAAATACAGAATATTTTAAGGTAATACTTTAGAAATCTGCACTCTATTAAGGTGGAAAATACTTTTAAATGAATTATTTTCTTGATTTATCCAAACTATGATATTAAACCAGGAAGAAAACAACAAGTTAAACACAGGAGGAGACTGCAACTGTAATAAATCTTCCAACTAAATGTTCCAGGCTCAGATGTATTCATAGCAGAATTCTACCAGTCTTTCCAAGAAGGAGTTACAATGAATTCTTCTTATATCCCCCTCCCCAAAGTAGATCATAAAGGTCACTTCCAAACTCATTCTATGAAGATAGTATAACTCTAATGCCCAAACCAATTAAAGACATAACTAACACAAAAGGAAAACAGGCCAATATCACTGATCAAGATAGATTCAAAAATCCTCAAAAAATAAATAAAAGTATAGGCATATATCAAGAATTTCACCCACTTCTATCAAACTGGTCATATCACAAAAATACATGTTTAGTTCAACATACCTAAGTAAATAAATAATAATAAATCATATAAACGGATTAAAAGACAAAAATCACATAATCCTCTCAGTAGATGTAGGAAAAGCCTTTGACAAGGCCTTTACAGAGATCATGTGTGGAGCTGAACCAAAGGATGGACCAACCAGTGACTGCAGCAGCCGGGGATCCATCCCATAATCAGCCACCAAACATAGACACGATTGCATATGCCAGCAAGATAGTGCTGAAATGCCTTGATATAGCTGTGGGAGGCTATACCAATGCCTGGCAAACATGGAAGTGGACTCTCACAATCAGCTNTTACAGAGATCATGTGTGGAGCTGAACCAAAGGATGGACCAACCAGTGACTGCAGCAGCCGGGGATCCATCCCATAATCAGCCACCAAACATAGACACGATTGCATATGCCAGCAAGATAGTGCTGAAATGCCTTGATATAGCTGTGGGAGGCTATACCAATGCCTGGCAAACATGGAAGTGGACTCTCACAATCAGCTATTAGAACTCAGGACTCACAAGGAAGGAGCTAGAGAAAGTACCCAAGGAGCTGAAGGGGTCTTCAATCCTATACGTGGAAGAATAACAGGAACTAACTAGTACCCCCAGAGCTCATGACTCTAGCTGCATATATAGAAGAAGATGGCCTAGTTGGCCATCAGTGGGAAGAGAGGCGCCTTGGTCATGCAGACTTTATATGCCCCAGTACAGGGGAACAACAGGGCCAAGATGTAGGAGTGGGTGGGTAGGGGAGCAGGGCGGGGGATGGGGGAGGGTATAGGGGACTTTTGGGATAACATTTGTAATGTAAATGAAGAAAAGATCTAATAAAAATGGGGAAAAAAACAAACATGATTTCATGATAAAAGGCTTAGCGAGAGTAGGTCTGGAGGGAACACACCTCAATACAATAAAGGCATGTGTGATAAACCCACACCCAACATTATCCTGAATGGAGAAAACCTTGAAGCAATACTATTAAAGCAGGGAATGATACAACTCTGCCAACTATCCTTACTTCCTTTCAATATTGTTCTTGAAGTACTAGCTGGAGTAATAAGGCAAGAGAAGGAAATTAAAGGGACAGAAATAGAAAAACAAAAGGTAAAACTATCCCCTTTTGCAGATGATATATTATGAATGAGAAATCTCAAGAATTCCTTCAACAAACTTTTAGAAACAATCAACAATTTTAGCAAGAGTACCCTATAGTTTCTTGTTAATAGTTATTTTCTTGTTTATTCAACCATTTCTAGGAGAGACTATTTCACAGTAGACTTTCTGGTATTGTGAGTTTTATAATTTTTCTACCTGTCTTCCATGAAGTTCCCTAAGTCATGGATGCAGGAGCTGTGATGTAGATGTAACTGCTAAGCCTGGGATCCCCATGATTGATCTCTTGATTACTATGGTGTTTCTAGTAGTGGTTTTCTGTGATGATCTCCATTTGCTGTAAAAAAAAAAAGGCTTTTTTCCTGAGGGATCGATCACATATGTGTAGCTATAAAGAACATATTTAGAATGTGGTAAGGAATCATGGTGGTCTAATGAAATGGAGTTAGTGATCTTTTCTGAACCTAATGACCCCACTAGCCCTAGAAAGTTGGCTAGGTTTGTAATATGAGGCAGAATTTCCCTCCTGAGTGGGCCTCATATCCAATTAGAGAGATGTTAGTTACTGTTAACATGTGTGTGCCAAACAGCAATGCACAAGAAAATAAAATATAGTTAAAAAGAAAAGAAATGAAACAAAGTGCTTCTCTTTAAGCATTATTAATCCCACTCTTAAGTTTTTAATCTATGAGTAACTGGAAGAGAAGCAAGATTTGTGAAAATACATATTCCTAAAATTTTGTCTATATTTTTGTGGCTATATAAGAAAATCTAAAGTATTTTAAATAAAGGCATCAATTTAGCCAAAAATATCATTATTAAAATAAATCAGTTCTATGGCCCAATAATGTTTAGTTCACTGAGAATGAGAAAATTACAAACAGACTTTATCACTGTTACTCTAAAGCTAACTGATAACCAACAAAACAGATTTTAGATACGAGAAAAATATTTTGATAATGCCTATTTAAACTTTTTTGCCTCAGTACTGATAAATTAGGGTTGAAAACAAGTGTCAGAAAGAACCATGACCATAGCAGAAGAAATGGTGACAGAAATCAGGTAGTTAAGATTCGGTTAAAATGTGAGAGATGTATAAATCTGGGGCAAGCCACAAACGGCCCAAGTGACAGCATATGGAGGAGCCATGATTTCCGCCCCCTGCTCCCAAGAAAAGAAAGGTATTCACTTTAGAAAAGTTGCCACAGTTACATAGTCACAGAATGAGAATGAAGATGACCCAGACACCTTACTCCACCTCCTCAGGCCTTGGGAAACTGAAGCAGAGACCCAAGAGGCTACAGACACAGGTGCAGCCTGTGTCCTGAAGAGGTGGTTAGAATACTTGCAGGCTATAAACTCTAACTCAAAAGAGAGAGAAAATGGATGTTAAAAATAGTATAAGAATTTGTCAGCTGGCTGTAAACCATATTTTCTAAATGTTAAACCCCAGACCTGCCTACTGTCAAGTTCAAGTGTGGACAGATTTCTTAACTTTTCTATGCTCAAGTTTTCTTAGTTGTAGAATTGGAGGTCATCATTCATCATGGCAATTTACTCTTCTGAAGGCCTTTAGCTGCTATCAAGCTATGATATGTGTTTGGGAATATTGTGTAGTATTACTACTGTAAAGAGACCAGAGGAGTTTTAAATATACTAAGGAAGGGAGAAGCATGGGGTAAAAAGAACAAGAATTTATCATATAATATGATGAATATGCAATCTCAAACAAAAAATTTAAATTAAAAAAGAATTTGTTGTTTCTATGAAAAATGGGAGCAGTGCCAACAAGATGGCTGAGCAGGTGAAGTTTCTTAGGTCCTTAGGCTCTTAGTGCTCAACCCTCACAACCTGAGTTCAATCCATGGAACACATAGAAAGGTGGACAGAAAGAATTAACTCCATCAAGCTGCCCTCTGATCTACATACATACACACACACACACACACACACACACACACACATATACACATACACACACACATGCATGCACGTTTGCACAAACACTCATGAACACAGATGCATATACCCACACATACCAATACCACAGCACACATACACACTCATATATACATACATCATACATACACACACACACACACACACACACACACATATATATATATATATATATATATATATATATATATACATATATATATATACACACCAAATACCACACACCACACATACCTACACACACACACACACATACACACATACACACATACACACATACACCATACACCACACATACACACAAACACACGTGCACACACACACACAAATACATGCATACATGAGTATACACACACCAGCACATGCACACAGATGCCTACACACACACTTACCACACAGCAGAAAGAGAGAGTAAAGATAAATGTTTTTCAATTAATTTAATTGGAACTGGGATACAACTTTATATAAGACAAGCTGCACTATAAATATAATTTCTAATAAATCCTTTATTGTTAGTGTCATCAATGTGTACTTTTTATATGGTCAAGTTTGGTCTCGTGCATTATAAAGGGGAAATTCCATGGTGGTGGATTTGATTCTCATGAGGACATGTTTCCAGTAGTTTCTAATGTCATCACTGGAAGTAGTAAAGAAGTAGCCACTGCTTAAGAGACCTTGTGCCAACATCTTAGCTTGAGTTAATACAAAGACCTCCAGTGACTGAAATGCCTACAGTATATCTGAGTCATAAGACACCATGCTGGATATGCTGACCTATGTTGTCCCCCACATAACAATGCCTAAAATGAGTCCCACCTGTGTCTAGTAACTTCAGTCATTGCCTGATATGTCTAACCAGAACACAAAAATAAATGGACCAGAAGGTGTTTATCTGTGAATTATTTCAGTCAGCCTCTCAGATTTGAGATTTACACAGAACTAGAAAGGTGGCTTCAAAAACATGAAGAAAAATTTGTTAGTAATGCAACTTCCAAATTCATATTCCTGTGTAACAGAATAGTAGGTCAGCAGCTCTCATGCCTAGCATAGCAGACATGTAGGCCCAGCTACATAGGATTCTCACTGGAAGATTACAAGTTCAAGGCCTAACTAGGCAACTCAGTGAGACCCTGTCCAAAATAAACAGTTTAGAAGGAATTAAAGATGTCAGAATGCGTACCTAGCATGTTCAAGGCCCCAAATTCAACAATCAGTCCTGAAAAATAATTCTTTATTCTGTTTAAACTTTCAGCAGAAAAACAAGGCCTGGTTTTCCCAAAACCTGGACAAATACATTATACTTAAAAAGCAGGTGGCCATTGCTGCTTATCTCCAGTGCACTTCTCTTTGATAAAGACATTCTTTACTGAAACAAGCCTTACAGTAGCATTTCTATTAGTGTTTTCTGACCATATAAATGTGGTGGTTTGAATAAGGCAGTGACACTATTAGTAAGTATGGCCTTGTTGGAATAAGTGTGGCCTCGTTGAAAGAAGTTTGTCACTGTAGGCATAGGTTCTAAGACCCTCACCCTAGCTGCCTGAAATCCAGTCTTCTCCTAAAGGTCTTCAGATGAAGATGTAGAACTCTCAGCTCCTCCTGCATCATGTCTGTCTGGATGTTGTTATAGACTATTGGGATAATTGATGCTGAGTAGTTGGAGCTGAGAAATTGACAGTGATAAAGAGATCAGCATTACTGAGGTGAAATCTTCTGGGAAGTGGTTTTTTTTTTTTTTTTTTTTTTTTTTTTTCCCTTTGGCGGGGGGCGGTGTTTTGTTTTGTTGTTGTTTTTGAGACAGGGTTTCTCTGTATAGCCCTGGCTGTCCTGGAACTCACTTTGTAGACCAGGCTGGCCTCGAACTCAGAAATCCGCCTGCCTCTGCCTCCCAAGTGCTGGGATTAAAGGCGTGCACCACCACTGCCTGGCATGGGAAGTGTTTTTTAAGGGCACAAAGAAGCTGTGTTCCAGATATAGCCAAGGTTGTACAGCTGCAGCTGTAACTGGTAATATGTAAGAATCACCCAGGTGTTACAAGTTTTGAAGACATGAAGAACAGCTGAAGCTTGACACTGTGAGAAGCCATAGAAGGTCATTGGTGAAGGTACAGCCTCAGTTGCAGTTGATGGCCTAGGACTGAAGGGGTCATGAAAAGAAATTGAGGCTTGGCACTGCAAACAGCGCCTATGAGAACCTACTGGTGAAGCCTAGTTGCAATGAGAAACCCCAGTATATTAGAAATGCCAGTACCATGGGATGACCACCAGGAACACCAGCAGCAATGGAAGGGAATCAACTAGAGTGTAGAGTGCTACAGGGGACAGAACTGGAGAAGTAACCCAAACCCTTTGGAGGATCCCAGAAGATCATGTATGTATCTCAGACATTGGAATAAGAAGCTGTAAAGATGATGTTGCCTTGAATACCCCAAGATGTTAGAGATGTCAGAACAGTGGGATACCTGTCAAGGAAAGCTGCTAACAGGGAATAGAACTAGCCAAGGAGAAAGAAGTTTGATGCTGCTGAATGCCAACAGCAGTCAACAAGGAAGAAAGAAGTTGGAGATCTGAAGAGTGCTTTGACACCAGACATGGAGATGTGGAGTTTGGAGTTTGCCCAGCGGGTTTTCTAGTTTTCTGTCTTGCTTGGGTTCAGTATTTTTTTTACTTTATATGGTATTACAGTTAAGAAACTGCATGGATCTCAGAAGAGATTTTGAATTTTAGACTTTTAGCATTGTTGAGTCTGGTAAATACTATGGAGACTTTGGAAGTTGGATTAAATGTAATTTGTATTATATTATGACTAGGTATAACCCTTACAGATTCATGTTTGAACAAGCTTATGGGGGTCATAGAGTAGAATATGGTGGGTTGAGTATGTTTGGCCAGGGATTGGCACTATTAGGATGTATGGCCTTGTTGGAGTAAGTGTGGCTTTGTTGGAGTAGGTGTGTCACTGTGGGCATGGGCTCTAAGATCCTCATCCTAGCTGCCTGGAAGCCAGTCTTCTCCTAGAGATCTTCAGATGAAGATATAGAACTCTCAGCTCATCCTGCACCATGACTATTTAGACTCTGCCATACCCCTGTAAGACAGCCCCAAATATATATTGTCCTATTATAAGACTTGCCTTGGTCATGGTGTCTCTTCACAACAGTTAAACCTAAGAGACAAGGCAATATGCATACAAAATATATCTCTTATCTCAAATACTATTGCAGAAGAAACAAAGAAAGGAATAATAATCAAATTTGAGGAAGTCTTTGGATAGATGAGCTCAATAAAGCTAAGACTTTTAAAATGCGCAAAAAGTCTACATGTTTAGAGGAAAAATAAGGAAATAATAAATTGACATTTTATTTCTCACATAAATAGTGACAGTATTCTGTTTCAGGAGAATTTTCAGGAATTTTTTTTCTTTCTCTCATTGGAAATAAGCATTGTTTTTAGAAAAATTGAAAAGTTCATGGCACTGTGAGCTCTAAATGGGGCATTTGTGTGGCACTGCCACCTTCCAAGGTGTGAGAGTCATCCTAAATGAACGGAAGAAGAGGTTGTAAAAGCCAGAGATGGTGGTGGAATACTGAAGCCAAACAGGCTCTTCTAGACATGACCAGGCACAAGTAAGTTCAAAGCTGCTGTGCTGCCTGTACAAGTCTTGCTCAAATCAAGGCAGATAAAAGCTCAGCATGTGGTCAAGGGGAGAGGTCAGAAAGTCCCACCCTAGCTGGAAAGTGTTTGGCAAGTGATGCCTGCTGAGAATGGGACAGAGGCAGTTGCTAAGAGGTTACCCGTGCTCTGGCAGGCAGCCTACAACTATGCACATGCTGGCATAAACTCTGTGCGTTTTTCAAAGAGCACATGAAGTTAGGAGGGTGGAGGGCAGTGTATACAGGGAAAGAGTGGGAGTTCGGCTTGTTCAAATACATTACATGCATGTATGAAATCCTCAAACAAATAGAAAGATTATGTAGACCTGTGTACTTCAAATCAGATTTTCATTTTGGAGCTAGATCTTTGCCTGCTGGACAGAATTCACCTACAGATGGACTGCAGGCCTCACAGACATACCTTGCTGCAAGGAGCACACCAGTATATGAGAGCCAGGAAGGGCAATCCAACGGCAACGGCAAGGACCACGAGGAACTTCACTGCCATGGTCTGCTGCCGTAAGCCAGAGAGGTTCTCATACCATATGGACAGGAGCTGTTGCTGACAGTTTGGATGAGCCACAAACTAGGGGTGAGACAGCACACAGAATGATTCGATTAAAAACAACTCAGCTTAGGCTAGCCTCTGGAGCTCCGGGGAATCGTTGTATGCTTTCCCAGGAGAAAGGCAGTTAGAATTGAGGAACAAACAAGGCATCTATCAGGGAGCAAGCAAAACAGTTCAAATTTGTTCTACAGATTCAGATACTCCTGTTGATGACCCCTCCCCTAGGACTGGTGGCCTGTCTTTTAAAATACAGAAAACACTTGGGTTTTTAATATTATAAAAAGATTTGCACAAGCACTTTTATGCATTTTATATATGTTTCTTTTTAGAAAGAAAGAGCAAGATTAAGTTCATCCTAGCTTAAATGTGGTCATATAGCTTGATTATAAAGATTTGCTTTCAATTGGATGCACGTTCACGTGCACACGTGTGTATGAAATGTGCATGATTGTGTAGGTGTTGTGTATATATGTGTGCATGTGTGTGTATGTAAGTGCGTGTGTGAGAGTAACTGTGTGGGTGTTGTGTGAATGTGTGTGAGTGACTGTATGATTGTATATGTGTTTGTGTGTGAGTGACATGGGTATGTGTATAAGTGTGTGTGTGTGTGTGTGTGTGTGTGTGTGTGTGTGTGTTTTCACATGAGTCCACATGCCTTCAGAAGCCAGAAGAGGGAAAGCATCACACACACACCCAGAAGCTGACACACACACTCACACATATTCACACAACACACGTACACAACACCCACACAGTTATAGGCAGTCTGTGAGCCTTCTGATATGGATGATAGAAATTGAACTTGGTTATTCTTTAACAACAGTGTGTGTTCTTAAAACATACACTAAACCATCTCTCCAGCCTCAAATCAGTGTTTCAGAACAAATCACATGTTCCCTTCACTGCTCTAGAGTGGCGTGCTTCCTACAAGGATCACATTAATATTTGCATCTCTCAGTCTATCCACTCAGCTCCACTGGGAGTCTCTCTTATCATCTTAAATCTTTCAGTGAATTTTTTTTCTAGAATTCCTTCTTCTCACACATTTCATTTGAGTAATGAGTTTTCCCTCAAAGAGAGGTTAATATTAGTTTGTATTCAAAAAGTAATCATCTAAATTAAAATTTCATAAGAAAAATATCAGGTTATGTTTAAAAAAAAAAAACTCCATCCAGATGAGTCTCGAATAAGAAGTTATGGAAGGAAACAGTGATGGTTAATTACTCTCTGATTAACTGGCAGGTTGAGAGGTAGTAGGTCTACTCTGAATAATAATTACAAACAGATATTTATTTTATATATAAAAAAGAACTGTATTTAGTAGCTTGTTAATGGCTGTAGAGATGGCTCTATGCTTAAGGGCAGCTGATGTTCCTTCAGAAGAACAGAGTTCAGTCCCCAGCATCCATCAGACTCAAGCACCAGAAACTGCAGCTCCCCGGAATCCAACACCCTCTCTTGTTTCATCCAGCACGCACATGTGCACATACATATAAATAAATGAAATAAGTAAAATAAAAAACACTTCATGTCCTAGGAAAGTTGTCAAAAGAGTAGGGATCATTGTTTAAAGAAGAATCTGAAAAGCATTTTGCCCTGGAAGGATTCGAACTGAAAAAGGAATTGCTGCTGGTCCAAATCGGAAACTAGTAACCACCAGGGAAAAGGTGGAATCTGAAATACTGTGACTTCATTCCCTTCATAGAGACAATGCCTTTGGGTTTCTATATACTGAGTCTTTGTTGTTATTACCTGAGTCAAGCAAAATGGCACTGACTGTGATATTCTGCATCCGAGGGCCAGGATTTTAATGACTAAGCAGTCCTGAGTTCTGTGCCTCACTAGATGCTTCCTTGGGACAACCCCCTGCTCTTTCCAACTTGGCATATCCACACACACAAACTGAAGTAACGAAGGGGCCTCACGCCCGGCCTTACTTTTTTTACTTCATACTTAATAGCAAGTTTTAAACGGCTGAGATTCGGACGGCCGAGGTCCCCGGGCTGGCGAGTCTCTGCGTCCCCATTCAGGATGGCCTCCACTTCCTCCGTGTTTCTGCAGAGGTCCAGGAGACCAACAACGAAATCTTTGCACTGCATAGATAGCTTCCTATAGTCATTCTAGAAAAGAGAAGTATGGTTAAAACAAGAAGAGCTAACTCATATTCCATGCACGGCAGAAATTTTCAGATATTCGAGGGATTATAGATTTCAAGAGGAAAATCAAATTTTAGTTTTAGTACACCTGATTTGTTTTGTTATGTTTTTGCTTTGAAACAAGGGTCTCACACTGCTAATACCTATGCTAATATAAAACTTACTGGTCTCAAATTTACAGCAAATTCCACAGAAGTTTCCCAAGTGCTGCAGTCAGGATAAGCAGTCATGTCCAGCTTACTTTTACTGTATTTTATTTTAAATATATTTTTTATCCTATTCTGGGATATTTTATCACCATGAAGAATTTTCTCTAGACTCTAACATCTGCCCAAGTCTTTACAAAAGTTATTTTAAAAGATTTTGCTATACTAAACTCACCAACAAACATGGGAGCAACCTCCATAATATAACTACTATACTTTTCATAGATCCTGTCCTATATAATTTCACCATCGATGAATAAATGTATACTTTCGAATGTCAAAAGACTTTTAGAAAGGTGCCATAAAAAGCAAGCAAGCATGTGACAATTACCCTCCTTCCCTTCTTTATTCTTTCTTTCTTTCTTTCTTTCTTTCTTTCTTTCTTTCTTTTATTTTTGTTGGTGTTGTTAGTTTTTTGAGACTGATCCTCAAGTACCTCAAGGTGGCTTTGAACTCCTGGTCCTCTGCCATCACCTCTCAAATGCTGAGAACAAAGATGTGTTCTACCATCTTTGACTTATCAATTATCTTTTTGATGAATGCTATTTCTTATATTATGAATCCAGCACAGGGTCAAAATATAAGATCTAAGAATAGATTCTGAGAACTGATATTCTCTTTAAAGAAGAAAAAATTTAGCCAGGTGGTGTGTATGTGTGTGTGCGCGTGCCTGTGCATGTGTGTTGGAAGATACAGGTATGTGTACATGGTTACCTGCAGGTGTGGGGGATGGTACCTTCAGGAGTGTGTGGGTAGGTGCAGATATATGTATAGGTAGCTGCAGGTGTGTGTGTGTGTGTGTGTGTGTGTGTGTGTGTGTGTGTTCCCTTCAGGTTTATGGGAGTACCTGCAGGTGTAGGGGAGTCCCTGCAGGTGTAGGGGAGTCCCTGCAGTTATGGAGGTTACCTTTAATCCCAGCACTTGAGAGGCAGAAACAGATGGGTGATGAGCAGATCAGGGCAAGCCCCACAGTGAGACAGTTTAAAAACCAACCCATGTTTAATGGAGAATTTTTAACTGTGCTGTTGTATTGTTCCAATGAACTAAAGCACTGCTGGGAAGAATCAGGATGAAGGTCATATTTTAGATAGAATAAACTGCTGCTGCCCTTCTGTACAGCATCTCTACACATCTTCATCTGTGTCTTCCCAATGCTTCCTCCCTCCTTGTTTTTTTACCGTGAAATAAGGTCTTCCTTATATTGCCAAATATTAAACAAAAACCTGTTATCAAAACCTGGGATAGAGTAGGTAGATGCAATCCTACTTATTTGCCATATAATACACTAAGTAACTGTTGATATCTGTTTGGCCCCAAATTCATTCATTGCCTTTGAGGGCACCACACCATGTTGCTAAGCTAGGAAACTTTACAAGGGAAATGCACCTGAAGATCGGGATTAAGATAGAATACTACTCTCTAGATAGTGACAGGTGCCCAACCATGCTATAGGAACTGATTTCAGTCTGGTACTTCCCTGATCTTTAGGGTAATGATCAATAAAAGGTTGATTCATCACAGCTCTGCCATAGTTGATGTGAGAAGGAAAGGAGATAAACAGACACTACCTTTTGGGAAATGTAAAAGCAAGTCTGATTCAATTTCAAGTAAGAATTAAGGAAACACATTATTCTATATCTGTCAGATGCCACCAACTGTCCTGTCATTTTCACTAATGGAGCTTTTGATGATCAACATTTATTCTTCTAGGTTCTACTGCAGCTGTGAGGCTGAAGGAGCAAGAAAGAAAAGGATGTGCAACAGATGTGGACAGCATCAGATCCCAGAAGCAGGCTGTCCCAATAGACCTTTCTGTAGATGTGAGCTGTCATAGACCTAAAATCTGTTGTAAAGAGACTTCCTCTGTCCATTCACTTCACAGTTCAGCAGGAAACACAAAGGGAAATGCCGCTTGTGCACAATATGAGCATGCACCCAGAATGTTGCTGTACTCCTTTCTTTACACATCTGTCTCTTTTCAACAGACTTACTTGTTTTCCCATTTCTGTGTATTTAAAATATTTTATGTGCTTTTCACCACGCCTTTTTTCTACCACCTGGCTTTACCCTTCACACTATCTTTCAGATCAATGGGACATTAACCATTGTTGTTACATATATTGAATAAAGACATGAATATGTCCTGTAAGTCATCTCTGTGCTGCCTGAATGTATCTTTCTAGGGTTAAAGAATTTGTATTGAATAACTAATGAGGGGCTCATCCCTGGGCTCTCTCTCCATAGTTAAGATGGAAGCTGCTTTTGGTAGAATGGTCATTTTTCTGGTATTGAATCTTTCAATGCACGAGTGTGAATGATTTCATTTTCTAGTGCCTTCCTTGGTTTCTCCCTTTAGACAGTTAAAGTTCTTTTCATAGAGGTCTTTCACCTCCTAGGTTAGATTTATTCTTAGATATGTATTTTGAGGCTGTTGTGAATGGGAGTGTGTGCATGATCTGCTTCTCAGCATAGTGTTCATTGATGTATAGAAAAGCTACTTATTTTTTGTTTGGAGTTTTTTGTTTTGTTTTTTGTTTGTTTGTTTTTTGTTTTTGTTTGTTTGTTTTTTGGGTTTTTTGTGTGAGTTAATTTGAGTATCTTTCCAGAAAAGGGCCATATCTTACTTCTGTTTTGAGTCTACCTGAGCCAGCCTAGTGTGAGGCATACAATCAGCAAACTTGGCTGGTGAGTGTACAGAGGGGAGTGTGGAATGACATGAAGCATCACTGTATCTGAATTCCTGCTTACTGCTTCCCAGATGTTTGAGGTAGGAAATGACAGCTCCTTGTCTGTTCTCCAAGTGAGCACTGCTCTGTTATGAAGTCAGAACAGAGGGGCTGGAGAAATGGCTCAGCGGTTCTTTGAGAGTCTGGTCCAGAGATGGTTCTTTCAGAGGTTCTGAGTGCAATTCCCAGCAGCCACATGTTATATGACACCATTTGTTTCTCTATCAGGTCTGATAATTGACACACCACCTTAGTACTAACAAATATTACTTCCCAACTCAGCACAGTTTCTTGGAAGATACTTATCTTTCAAAGAGACAAAGGCAGACATTTTTAAACATTACACAGAAGAACATAGCAATGATTTAAAAATAGGCACAATATATCTTATTGGTCCCTCAAGATGGTCCCTTAGAGACCAGTCTGCCCAGGAGAGTGTGCTGACTGCAGAAGCAACATAGCTTCTTGGACAGGGTCCCTTCAGGTTTTCATCTTCAGTCAGGAGGCAGAGCTTAGCTGCAGACTCAGGAGAGAGTGGACTCCCAGGAGTACTGACAGAGGCTAACAGAATCACAAGAGAAACAAGCTCCAGCCAGAGACAGCTATAACAACTAACACCAGAGATTGCCAGATGACAAAGGACAAGTGTAAGAATATTACTAACAGAAACCAAGACCACTCAGCATCATCAGAACCCAGCACTCCCACCACAGCGAGTCCTGGATACA
The DNA here is from genome assembly GCA_902729485.2 of Mus minutoides. Taxonomy (NCBI): domain Eukaryota; kingdom Metazoa; phylum Chordata; class Mammalia; order Rodentia; family Muridae; genus Mus; species Mus minutoides. The sequence continues at coordinate 28,075 of LR751761.1, read as the reverse complement.
CTAACACACCCGAAAGCAAGATTCAGATTTAAAATCATATCTCATGATGCTGGTAGAAGATTTTTAAAAGGACATTAATAACTCACTTAAAGAAATACAGGAGAACACTGCTAAACAGGTAGAAGTTCTTAAAGAAGAAGCACAAAAATCACTTAAAGAATTAGAGGAGAACAAAGGTAAACAGGTAGAAGTCCTTAAAGAAGAAACATAAAAATCCCTTAAAGAATTACAGGAAAACACAACCAAACAGGTGATGGAAGTGAACAAAACCATCTAAGATCTGAAAAGGAAATTAGAAACAATAAAGAAAATCCAAAGGAAGAAAATGCTGGAGATAGAAATCATGGGAAAGAAATCAGGAATAGAATACAAGAGATGGAAGAGAGAATCTCAGGTGCAGAATATTCCATAGAAAACATGGACACAACAATCAAAGAAAATACAAAATTCAAAAAGACCCTAACCCCAAAACATGCAGGAAATCCAGGACACAATGAGAAGACCAAACATAAGGATAATAGGTATAGATGAGAATGAAGATTTTCAACCTAAAGGGCCAGCAAACATCTTCGACAAAAGTATAGAAGAAAACTTCCCTAACCTAAAGAAAGAGATGTCTATGAATATACAAGAAGCTTACAGAACTCCAAATAGACTAGACCAGAAAAGAAATTCTTCCTGATACATAATAATCAGAACAACAAATGCAATAAATAAAGACAGAATATTAAAAGCAGTAAGGGAGAAAAGTCAAGTAACATATAAAAGAATTACACCAGATTTCTCACCAGAGACTATGAAAGCCAGAAGATCCTGGACAGATGTTATACAGACCCCAAGAGAACACAAATGCCAGCCCAGGAAAACTCTCAACAACCATAGATGGAGAAACCAAAGTATTCCATGACAAAACCAAATTCACACAATATCTTCCCAAGAATCCAGCCTTTCAAAGGATAATAAAGGGAAAAGACCAACACAAGGAGGGAAATGATGCCCTAGAAAAAACAAGAACAGAATCCCAACTCTAACAACAAAAATAAGAGGAAGCTACAATTACTATTCTTTAATACACCTTAATATCAACAAACTCAATTCCCCAATAAAAAGACATAGGCTAACAGACTGGCTACACAAACAGGAACCAATATTTTGCTGATTACAGGATACCAAACAACCCTGAGATTCCACCTCACACCAGTAAGAATGGCTAATATCAAAAATTCAGGTGACAACAGTTGCTGGTGAGGCTGTAGAGAATGAGGAACACTCCTCTATTGTTGGTGGGATTGCAAGCTGGTACAACCACTTGGAAATCAGTCTGGGGGTTCCTCACAAAATTGGACATTGTACTACCGGATTATCCAGCAATACCTCTCCTGGTCATATACCCAGAAGATGCTCCAACTTGTAGTAAGGACACATGTTACACTATGTTTATAGCAACCTTATATAATAATTGCCAGAAGCTGGAAAGAATCCAGATGTACCTCAACAGAGGAATGCATACAGAAAATGTGGTACATTTACACAATGGAGTACTATTCAGCAATGAAGAACAATGAATTTATGAAATTCTTAGGCAAATGGATAGATCTGGAGGATATCATCCTGAGTGAAGTAACCCAATCACAAAAGAACTCCCATGATATGCACTCACTGATAAGCGGATATTAGTTCAGAAACTTAGAATACCCAAGATACAATTTGCAAAATACATGAACCTCAAGAAGAAGAAAGACCAAAGTGTGGATACTAAGTTCCTTCTTAAAATGGGGAACAAAATACTCATGGAAGGAGTTACAGAGAAAAAGTTTAGAGCTGAGATGGAAGGAAGGACGATCCAGAGACTGCCATACCTGGAGATCCAACACATATAAAAAACCACCAAACCCAGATACTATTGTATATGCCAGAAAGATTTTGCTGATAGGACCCTGATATAGCTATCTCTTGTGAGGCTATTTCAGTGACTGGCAAATTCAGAAGTGGCTGCTCACAGTCATATATTGGATGGAACACAGGGCCCCTAATGAAGGAGCTAGAGAAAGTACCCAAGGAGCTAAAGGGGTCTGCAACCCTATAGGAGGAGCAACAATATGAACTAGCCAGTACCACCCAGAGCTGTGTCTCTAGTTGCATATGTAGTAGAGGATGGCTTAGTCAGTCATCAATGGGAGGAAAGACCCTAGGTAGTGCGAAGATATTATGCCCCAGTACAGGAGAATGCCAGGGCCAGGAAGCGGGAGTGGATGGGTTGGGGAGCAAAGCAGGGGGAGGGTATAGGGGACTTTCAGGATAGCATTTGAAATGTAAATGAAGCAAATATCTAATAAAAAAATAGGCTCAACAGTAGCTCCTCTGCTATTCTCTTTCCCCTTTCTGCAGCAGAGACATCTGGAGAGCCATGTGCATGGCACAGACCTCTAGGGATAACTAATTGAGCTGGAAAGACTGCAGGAAAACTTTCCCTTTGGAACTATAGTGATGCTGATGATCCTTAAGGCATAAGTGAAATGAATCTGGAACTGGGGGCGTAAAATGAATCATTGTATTACTACAAGCAACCTATGAGGTACTGCAGTTCGAAAAAGTGTCTATAGAGCTAACTTACAGAAACATATGGTGACACCAATGGACTTATGGGTTTGTCAACAAGGCTATCCTGTACTCATCTCTCCCTTTGAACTTTCTCACTACTGGTTTGAGCTTAGACTAGAGCCAGGAAATATTCTCTTCTATAGTATTAAAATAAAAGCTCTGGGCTTCCATTTTTGGTTTTGTGTTTATTTGTTTGTTTGTTTGTTTTTTTAATTTTATGTCCACTGCCAAGGCTTTATTCTGTCATGCTTACAATACTCAAGACCTCAGATTACTCTATGGGTTAAGCGTATTTGATTCATTTATAAAGTATCATGTGTACCTAGTAATAAGGTATCTCCCTCTAATGATATTACCAAAAATACTAATGGAAGCCCTAACCCTCTCCCACTTCACCTATCTACTGAAGATGAGGCTCTGTGATAGAGATGCATGTGGACTAATGCTATCAGTTCACCTACCCCCAGATGCATTGCTGGTGTGACTGCCACATCACCTGTGTGTCACTGGAAAGCAGAGAGTAAAGAGCTTATGTGTGTGCTCAGTGTTCTGACCTGTGAACACCTGAATGTTTAGTACCCTCATATTCCCTGAAAAAAAAAAAAAAAACAAGCCTAAGACAACCACCAGTGTGGAGCCCGAAGGTCTGGACAGGGAGTTAGCCTGAGACAACTACCACTCCAGCACTGCAAAGGCCTAAGGGGAACAGACCAGACCTGAGATGATCCCTGGCTGATGCCATAACACATGAGCAAGACATAGCATTCCTGACACCACTCCTGATGACTGCAGACACTCAGAGACGCAAGGCAGTACTAACAGGAGCAAGTAAGCAGTGAAGAAATGGAAGAAAAAGAGAAACAGAAGGATGTAGACACAGGGAAGGGAGGCAGAACTGGAGACTCAGGGGCAGAAAGGAACAGCCTGATGTGAGAAGCTGGTGATGTGACCCTGTGACCCTGGTGGAACCCTGGCCTGTGCTGCCACTAGGGGCTCTGTCTTGGTCTGTGGTGTGGCCCTGCAGCAGCAGGGATCTGTTAGCACCAAAGACCAGGCAGACTTCTCTGCTCTGGGTGCTGCCTGGGGGCATCTTGGTGTCTGAGGGCTGTGCAGAACTGGCCTCACCCCTCACATGGGCCTAGTGGGAGAGCTGGCCCTGCCTTTTCTCTCCTTCATGGTGGCATCATTGAGAAAAAGATCTCGCCTTCCTTTTGCCATCATCACAGATGGTGGGCAGGAGAGTTGGCCCCAACTGGGTCCTGAAACTGGGCAGCTGAGTAAAGGTGACCCTAATGGCAGGGGCATGGGTGAGTGGGCCTGGCGATGTGAGGATGGAGGAGGGGCTGCTCCTGCAACTTGTCTGTTGTGAGGCAGCATGGGCAAAGGAGAGATGCCCATCCCTGCCCTTGCACCTTGCTACCTGAGGCAGGTGGCAGAGCTAATCCTTGAGTCATGACAGCAGGAGAGCTAACTGTGACCATGTGCTACATTACAGGAGAGCAGGACCTGCACCTCACCTCAACAGCAGAGTAGAATTGGCCCTGGATGTGGAGTTGCCTGTGGTGAACTGGCCCTGAAGGCATAACAGTAGGAGAGAAAGCAAGTGAGCTAACCAGCTCAGATACCTTTCAGGCCCAGAATCAGGACCTTGAGTTGGCCCACACCAACATCTACCCCATGAATGAACTGCTTCAGTTTATACAGGGAAAGATCCCACAGATCCAAAACTTCAGGATCTTCATGACATGAGGCAATAAGACGATGTCTGAGAGGAGTTCCAGTGAGGTCCCAGTACTGACAGGGTAGCAGATGCCAATGAGTCATTACAATGAACATTTGCAAACCAAAGTGTGGGCAAAAAGTGTACTGTGGGCACACTGTGACACATTACAGCTTCTTCAACAAACTTTCTTTCTTCCGTTGAGTGAGAGGTTGCAATGCTGGAGGGTGGGTATGAGGAGAGGGGGAGATCAGTGGGATTAGGGGGCATGATGCAAAATTCACAAAGAACCAATAAAAAGTTTTTTTGTTTTTTCAAGACAGGGTTCTCTGTGTAGCCCTGGCTGTCCTGGAACTCACTTTGTAGACCAGGCTGGCCTCGAACTCAGAAATCCACATGCCTCTGCCTACCGAGTGCTGGGATTAAAGGCATGTGCCACCACGCCCGGCACCAATAAAAAGTTTTAAAAATGCTAAAGTTCACATGTGTGGTCAAGTTGAGCAGTGAGAATCAGGTCTGTTTTTAATGTACATTGCCTCTTCACTCTCCACCATTGCCAGAGAAGACATCTTTCTTGAGTGAGCGGCTAGCAAGACTAAGGTAAGGAAGGTATAATCAAGGACCACTGAATGCAGGAGCCTTCCATGGATTTTGCCTTCTGAAGTTTCAGATTCCAGTCTTCAAGAGTTGTCAGAAGCCGGGTGTGGTGGCGCATGCCTTTAATCCCAGCACTCAGGAGGCAGAGGCAGGTGGATTTCTGAGTTCGAGGCCAGCCTGGTCTACAGAGTGAGTTCCAGGACAGCCAGGGCTACACAGAGAAACCCTGTCTTGAAAAAAAAAAAGAGAGAGAGAGAGAAAGAGAGAGTTGTCAGAAAATACTAAATGGATGGAAATTTTCTAGAAATAAGCAATTTCTAAGTTTTAAATTCTATACACTTCCTGATAATATGATAAATCCTTTCACCTCTCCAGGTTTATATCCCCTATGTCCTATGTTCAACAATAGTGACACTGAGGACCTATCCACGAGAGACTGTACTGCAGTCTCCAAAAGTGTGCAGTATAGAGACCACATGAAATAGAGAAGATTCCATTATCATGCACTTGTATAAGATACTGAGTATGATGAAATGACTTGATTCAGAACTGCATATAGTTTGGTAAAGTGGAAAATAATGTGCTGGAGGGGGTGATAGCTCAGTGGCCCATAAAGTGTTTGCAGCACAGGCTTGAAGACCTGAGTTCAATCCCAGTACCAGCATAAAAGTCCAAACCTTTTAATTCCAATGCTAGGGAGACAGAGGCAGGCAATTTCTGGGAACTCTCTGAACTACCAGTCTAGCAAAATAAAGGAGCTCCAGACTACAATGAGAGACCCTGTCTAAAAAACCTAGGGCCAAGGGCTGATGAGATGGGTCAACAAGTAAAGGTCCTTGTGGCCAAACCTTGGACCCGTGTTCCGTCCACACAACAGAAGGAGAGAATCAACTCTCAAAAGTTGGTCTCTGACCTCCACACAAATGCTATAACACATAGACACACACAAAAAATCTAATAATGACAGTGACTGAGGAAGACACTCAAAGTCAACCTCTGGGCACCACATATTCATGCACACATGTGCATATTCACATATAAAACCTGTATACATATACATAAATAGTCATGATAAGGCAGGACAGAGAAAGATAAACACAATCAAACTGGATAACGTATGGAGGAAGCTCTGCAGTATGAGGATGCTATTTGGCTTGGAGTGTGAGCTGTTATCCTCTCAAAATGTGGCAGGGATCACATAGACACATGGATCTGATACAACATCTTTCTTCAGACACTTCTAGTAAGAGTCAGCTTAAAGTCCAGCAGTCCTGCTTCACTCGTGTACAAGACTGTTCTGTTGCATCTTTTCTTTCATTCTTAACCTTCCAAATCTCATTCATTCTTCCACACATAGCTGAAGCACCACTTACCATGAGAGTTGGCAGAACCCTAGTAAGAATTTAATCTTTCTCCTTAACTTCTAAAGCACAATGTTCCAAGCTCTACCTAACAATCAGCCTTTACTTTATGTCCTGTTTGTTCATATATGTACTACCTCTCAAACTGCATTGTTCATCTTTCTGATGCAGTGGCATGTTTTCTGTGTAATATACACAAACAGGGTGTGTTTTAAGATAAGGAAGCTGAAAATTAGAGGAAGCCTGTGTTCTGGTAGCAGTTCTGTAATTCACCAGTTTTTGAATTCAAGTATTCCTAAACCATCCTATCTCCAAGTCCTTCTGTAGAATAGAAAAGAATACCCATTTCGGACTGTGATCAGTGCAAAGTATCTGATAGAAAGTAGATCATTACAACAATAATTATACTTCTTGAATGAAACATAAACTTGAGACTGGGAAAATGGTTCAGTCAATAAAATCCCTGTTGTACAAGAATTAGTACTTTACTTGAGATCCCCGGAACGTGCTGTTAAAAAGAGTGTGCACACTGACACATGTCTGTAACCCTAGAACTAGGCTCAGATCCTGGATACCTGAAGCTCATTACTCAGACATTTAGCTGTATTAATGAGATGCGGGCTCAGTGAGAGATCCTGTCTCAAACAATAAGGTAGAGACTGATCAAGGAAGATACCCAATGACAGCAGTTGGCTCCACATACACACAGGTGCACATGCACCCATTTGCACACACTCACATAAACACACATACCACATACATTTCTCATCCCCCCCATCTCCAATAAATCCTAACATGCACAGTAATTAGCACATCATGGAAACACACCTTGGCTTTACTTTCCCTTTCTCCGAGCCTTCCAAATTCCTGTCAACTCTTCCATACATAGCTGAAATGACAGCTTCTACAGAACTTTGCTGAAACCTGGTAGGCATTGTATATTCCTTGCTCTGATATTTTACAGCACATCACTTATACATCTACTTAGTACTTAAACTTTGTGAACAACCTACCTTGAACTCTTTCTCAATGTTGGCAAGCACTGCCAGCTCATTGCTAAGTTCTAAAGCAGTCATGACTGGATCTTCACTGGACAATGACAGATATGCTGGACTTGCCAGACCTTTGTAGGCATTGATCCTGGATCTAGAGTGGCTGAAGGAATCATGCTTCTGCTTCTGGCTGCATTCTGTACACTTGCAGAAGTAATCATGAGGCCGCTCAATCCGAGCACCCTTTCTCAGGAGGGTATGCACAATTTCATATTCCTGGCAATGCGCAGCCAGAATGATTGGGGTCACATCATGGGAGAACCGTGTCCCATCTTCATCATAGGCATAAAAGTCATCTTGCTGAAGTTCAGACTGGCTGGGGCTTGTTGCTAACCTCTTGCCTTCAGCAAAAGCTGGATGGTTGAGGATTGCCTCCACAATCCGTACATAACCTTTACTAATAGCTAAAAGTAAAGCATCCCCAACTCGAGACAAGTTTTCCTTCTTGAGTAGCAGCTCTGTGATTTCCAAGTGCTCATTGGCCACAGCCAGCTGTAGGGCATTCTGGCCCATGTAATCCACACAGTTAACATTGAGGGAGTGACACTCTTCCAGCATCTTCCGCACCACTGGGATGTTGCCATATTCGGCTGCATCTAGAAAGCGTTCTTCCTCAATAGAAAGGCTTGTTGAGTGATCATTAAACATGTATGCTGGTCCTCGATTAGCTAACCTTCTTCCCTTCTCACGAAGAACCGTCTGCCGCCGGTGAGTCAGTCTGTTTTCATTACCCCGGCTGCAATAAGACAGAAAGACAGTGGAGAAATCATATTAGGAGCATTTTTGTATGCCAAATGACCTGCCATTCACCTAATGCAATTCTCAAGTATATTAAATGTCGCCTCAGCATCTCTAGACGTTCTATCTGATAAGATGAAAATTAATTTATTTGCTAATGAATTCCAAGAACTTCTTATTTAGGAAAGATAAGTACATTACAGAGTTTAACATTCCAGTTTGAGGTAGAGACCCTAGTGATTGACTTCCTTTTTCTTGTGTCATTCACTGAGAGATAATGGGAGAGATGATGGTATTTCTGAACTGCGAATGGTAAAGACTTAGGAAATGCTATTGGTCACTGTGGTGGTTAGTTTTAAATGTCAACTTGCCACAATATACAGTCACCTGGGAAGAGTCTTAATGAAGTATTATCTAGATCTGATTGGCCTGTGTGACTGTCATCTTAAGCAACCGGATGATCATAGGGGATTTTCTTGGTTGTACATTGACTCCGTTCACTGTGGGCAGCACCCTTCCCTGTATTAGAGCTCTGGGTTGTATAAGAGTCAAGAGAACTAGCAGAGTAGTCAGCAAGGCGGTATCGTGGGTGCATTTGCTCCTCTCTGCTCTTGTTCCTGGCTGTGCTGTGATCAGCTGTCTCAAGCTTCTGCCCCTGTGACTTCCCTCCAGTGATGGAATGTCACCAGGAATTGTTAAGCCAGATAAACTATTTTTTCTAAGTTGTTTGTGTCAAGGTATTTGTGATATTAACAGAAATGAAACTAGAATAAAGAACATGAAAGCATTTTTTTCTTTTTCAATTTTTTATTAGATATTTTCTTAATTTACATTTCAAATGCTATCCCGAAAGTTCCCTCTCCCCTCCCCTCACCCTGCTCCCTTGCCCACCCACTACCACTTCTTGGCCCTGGCGTTCCCCTGTATTGGGGCATATAAAGATTGCAATACCAAGGGGCCTCTCTTCCCAGTGATGGCTGACTAGGCCATCTTCTGCTACATATGCAGCTAGAGACACGAGCTCTGGGGGTTCTGGTTAGTTCATATTGTTGTTCTTCTTCTAAGGTTGCAGACTCCTTCAGCTCCTGGGGTTCTATCGCTAGCTTCTCCATTGTGGGCCCTGTGTTCCATCTTATAGATGACTGTGAGCATCCACTTCTGTATTTGCCAGGCACTGGCATTTTAACTGGCAAACATGATAGTAAATTTACCCAAGTCTTCAGTGTTTAGAGTCATTCCTATGTACATTACTCTAGGAAAATTGCGACTGAAGAATATACTATTTATTTCTTTAAATCTTATCATCTAAAAGCAGAAGTTGTGGTGAGCTTAGAACATGGCTTTCCAGCCTCACTTCTGGGAGAAAATGTGTCAAAAATGGAAGAATGACTAGTCAGATAAATGTGCAATTGAGAGCTGGAGCTTGAAGTGAAAGTAAATGGGAGCTTTCTTCAGCTGGGCACTTATGTGCTGCAGGAGAACTTTACTCGCTGGGACAGGAAAGACTTCTACTCGGCCAACTTGCAAAATTGCTGCAAACTTGAAGAAGTCGTGATCAAGAGTCCAGGAAGAAAGGGAAGCACCACGGTGAGGAGACTGTGGCCAAGAGGCTGCTGGCCTCCACTGAGCCCTTTAGCCTATATAATAAGAAACTTAAGCAACCTTTGTCCTGATCAAAATGCTATAAGAAGAAATCTATCCTTTATGGATCAAAAACTTAGTGTCTGCCGGGCGTGGTGGCGCATGCCTTTAATCCCAGCACTCGGGAGGCAGAGGCAGGCGGATTTCTGAGTTCGAGGCCAGCCTGGTCTACAAAGTGAGTTCCAGGACAGCCAGGGCTACACAGAGAAACCCTGTCTCGAAAAACCAAAAAAAAAAAAAAAAAAAAAAACTTAGTGTCAGAAGGTCTTCTTGTGGTTGGAGGACTCTTTTTCAACTGACCTGTTCAAATTTAATAAGATGGTAATAACCATCACCTACTGGAAAGCCAAAGAGGAACAGGACAGGCCTACTTAAGGGAGGAGCTTAAATGAAGGAAACAGATGACAAATAGTTAGTTTCCTTGTTATGTTCAAGGGAGTAGCTTCCTGCAACAGACCCTCCAGTATAAGGAGAGTACGAATGGATTGATACATGTCACAAGCCACCTTTCCTGAATGTAGCCAGGTCTAGAAAACTTAATGCCCTTTCCTTTCTGGAATGCATCTGCTTTCCTGACTATGTAGTCTGTAAAAGTGATGCCCAGCATCAAAAGGAACTTAGTGAAAGTTCATCAACTCCAAGATTATATATTCCAATGATCTTTCATTTTCATTCATCATATCCTACTACAGAGATACTAGCTCATCCATGTCCATCGATGTCATACTCAGAAGCCAGGAAATGGAAGTAGCCTAGATGTTCATCAAATGATGAGTAGCTCAAGCATTGTTATGGGAGAGGGATCAGGAAAATTGTAGAAGCCAAAGGAGCACAAATTCTGTTGTGAGAGTGTGTCTCCTCGACATGTCAGAGTGGCTATACCTTGGGGTCTTATCAATATGGCTGCCTAAAGAAGCCCTGACAAGTAAGACATCAATAAACATACTAATGTGGAAATGGGAAAGCTCTTGTGTTTGGCCTTGACTCTATACAAAGAACTACAGCAATCAGAGAATACTGAGAGCCTGAGAAAGACTCTTCCAGTGGAAAAACCCTCTTGTTATCATCCAATCATCTGTTGCTTTGAAGAAAAATGTCCCCATGGCCTCCTGTATTTGGATGATTAGTCCCCAGCTGATGAATTGTTTGAGAAGGATTAGGAGGTGTGGCATATGTGTGTCCTTGTTGGAGGATTTATGTCACTGGGAGTGAGCTTTGAGGTTTTAAAAGCCCATGACAGATCCAGTCTCCCTACCCCTACCCTCTCTCTCTCTCTCCAGTCAATCTGAATGTTGCCTGTGGATCATATCTGAAAAGTCCAACTTCCAAATCTAGGGAGTTAAACTTAAAAGACTAAAGTAGGGAGTTACACTGTCTAAGACCTATGGCAGAAATGTTCTCAGAGCTGTAGAGGAGAAAGGGCTCCCTGCCCGAACCTATCATTTAATCTTAAAAGAATAATGACAAAGAAGTGGCCCTGAATTCAAAGCACATTATGCTTTCAAGCACCATGCCTTCTTGTCTGTCCCTCTGCCTGCCACTGAGCTTCCACCATGAAGATGATGGGCCAAGCCTCTGAAGTGTAAGCAAGTCCCCAGTTAAATGCTTTCTTTATAAGAGTTGCCTTGGTCATGGTGTCTCTTCACAGCAATAGAAGAGTGAGTAGGACAAATACCATATGGTCAGCCCTGAGATAATATGCAAACAAGTGACATTACATAGACAGAGAAAGTTATATTTCTGTATCTGTAATTAGTTAGTAATATGAATGCATTTGTATGTGTATATGTAACAATAAGTTTCTTTTAAAAAGAAGCCATGAAACTGAAAGAGTAAAGGGGTACAAGGGAGGGATTGGAGAGAAAGAAAGTGAAAGTGGAGAATAATATAATTATATTATTTCAAAAAATATTTTTAAAATCATTGTAAAAATGTGGTACATTTACATGATTGAATATTTATTATTCAGCTGTTGAGAAAAATGAAATTCACAGGTAAATGGAAGCAAAAGTTTTGTAGCTGAGCCATGTCTAAAATGACTTAATCCCATCACCAAGTATAACCAAAGTTGTGCTTGGATGAGGAGCTCTAGGTTGCCAGAAATCCTGAAGTTCAGATTCTGTTAGATTCTAATTCTGAAGCAACTGCTGAAAAGCATAATGTGCTTTGAATTCAGGGTCACTTCTTTGTCTCTATTCTTTTAAGATTAAATGATAGGTTCGGGCAGGGAGCCCTTTCTCCTCTACAGCTCTGAGAACATTTCTGCCATAGGTCTTACACAGTGTTACTTCCTACTTCAGCCTTTTATGTTTAACTCCCTAGATTTGGAAGTTGGACTTTTCATAATTGTTATTTAAGTTTATTACCATTTTCTCTCATTTCCAATTATTTATCTGTGTATATCATATTCTAGGAGAATTTTTTTCAATTTTATCCTGTGGTATAACTAATGAGTTATTTTTTTCAGCCACTACATTTTTAATTTTCAAGATTTTTTCAAATGTTTCCTTTTATTGTTTTTTATTATTATACTTTTATTATTATATTTTTGCTTTACTATCATATATTTGTTATTAATATACTATAAAAAATAGATTCATTTTGTTAGCCATTATATTTTATAATAATATTTATTAATATTTATTAGTAAATATTAATAAAATTTATTATTATTATTATTATTATTATTATTATTATTATTATTATAACTACTGAATGTGTATATGGTGTGATGTGGGTGCTTGCCCGTGTAGAGATCAAGAGACAATTTTCAGGAGTGTTTTCTCTCCTTCCACCATGAACTCCAGGAACCTAGCTAGGACCTTCAGGCATGCATGGCCAGGGCCTTTCTGCACTTAGCCATCATATGGCATAAACATTTATTCTGTAATACTTTTTCAGTATCCTTTTATATCCCTCTGGAGATATTAAAAATACAGGCTGGGCAGATTGTAGTTCTAAGAATTTGCTCTGTAGTTACTTGCTTCCATATGTTTGCTTTGGTCTCTGTGTGTCACAGTTTTCCCACACATAGACCATGATGCATAGTGAATTAGCTTTCCTGTTCTGTAAAGCAGTCCTCGTGTGCTTCTAAGAGAGTTCCACCTCTCCCTAGGAGATCTAGTCTGATGCTGGTTTAGCAAAGCAGGTTTCCTGAGTAGAACAGGAGTTTCTGGGAGAGGCATTACTTCTAAGTTAACAAGACAGATGAGGTGTGTTATAAGAACAGCCATCCATCATCCTTCCTATGAAATTCTTAGCCCTCTTCCCTCTCTGTCATTTTTCTAGCTTCTGATAATCTCCTTGGGCTTTCACTTCCTATGTTCTATATATACCATCTTTCATAATTTCTGTTGTTGACAAGAATGTTGAAAGATGAAGAAAGATGAGGAAATGAAGATCTGTCAGCTGAAGATGAAGGATGGTTTGAAAAATACAATAATAACAACAACAATGGTGAAAAGGCATAAAATATTACCAAGTATTTTGAGATCAAGAACCAAGCCTCTTTTGTTCATTTTTAAGTGGTTATCTATGTTTACTTATGTGCATATACCTGCATGTACATATGCTGCCTTATAAGTGCAGGTATCCTACAGGACAGAGGGGAAATTGGATCCCCTGGGGCTGGAATTTCACACCTAATGTGTGGCTGAAAGTGAACTAGGATCCTCTGGAAGAGCAGCAAACACTCTTAACCACTGAGTCACCTCTCTAACCCTTGTGGATGCTCTTTGAAACTCATTAAAATGGGAACAAATGACCATGGGAGCTTGCCTCAAAGTATTGCCCTGGAGGTCTGTTAAAGTTAAGAGTTAGAAAGCATTTAGATTCAGATTGCATCCTCATGAATAGGCACTCAAAAGATCAAGGGCACTTGGACTTCACCATTTGCTACTCTTCACTCAAGTAAAGGACCCTGGCAAAGCCCAAACTACAATGATGACTACACATGTGGCTTTACCTCTTCTATAGATAAAAATATCTTTTCAGTAATTTCATTAATACATCACATTTTAACTCAGCCCCCACAGCTGTATTTGCATGCAATACACATGTAAGTTTGAATTGAACTTATATTGCCTTAGTAGTGACACACTAACTCTAAAATTTAAAAATAAATTTTATTATCTTAATATTTCTTTGAAAAATGTCATGTTCTATTTTGAAAAGCCACTAGTCCTGGGACACACCCTTTTTTCCTTTCACACTCGGGTTTCCCTCTTGATGTAAGACATCTCTGTGGGAAAAGAACACTGTTTTCTACGAAGAAGCCACTCTGTCCCATCCTAATAGTTCTGCTACAAATATATGTGAAATGCAGTGACATTAATTTCAGGCACATTTTCATTAAAAAAATAAATCTGGCTTTCCATTTTGTCTTTTATGTTGTTTCAATGAAGAATTGGAGGCAAGAATGTTTACATTCATGTGCATTGTCTACTGCCTTAGAAGAACAATAAATAAAGGCATGGAGAGTTTAGTTCCCACGGCATGAGTAATGAGATGCTGCTCCCAGACTGGTAGACACATGGCTTCTGTCTGCCCCTGCTCACTCAAAGCCACAGAGTAAGAAAACAATGGAAAGATCTGGTTTTTGGTTTGGTTTAGTTTTGTGTTTCATTTTTGGTCATGGGCTGCTTGATTTCTGACTTTCAACTGTAAATACAAAGTGGATAAAGTAACCTTTAAAATAAGAAATATTTCAGCTCCTCCAGGGAATAGGTGACCTGTTAATAGACCACATTACCTCTCCAAAAGTGGGTTTTATAAAGCTGTTATATAGGACTGGATCTTAATAGAAAACACAGCCCAGAACAAACACCTATTGTAAAGAACAACTCCTTGGTCCATAACACTAGGTCAACAAGAGATATTTTCATTTCAACTACTAGGTAATTTCGCAAAATCATCTCTTCTGCTTTAAAGATGAGTACACACACACACATGAACACACACACACACACACACGCACACACACACACTTTTCTTTTCTATTCAGTTATATTTAGCATGGTTAAAAGTTTAATAATCTATATTTTTCTCTCTATATTTTTACATTTCACCCTCATCACTATATATTAATAACAGTTCTAGGAAATAACTCATATTAACCTCCAACTCATATGATGCTCAGCTATCAAGTAAGTCATGAAAAACAGGTTTTTTACATACCTCATTTCCCTGATTCTTGTCTCTGGCCAAATAGTGTCTGTTGCCCCAGATAGCAAATGATGGAATACTCCATCTCATTTGGAAAAGCCAGCAGCACGAATTAGCTGCTGAGCAGAATGACTGTGTGCTAAAGCATGTACGGTAATTTTCTCTACTTCCTGTTCCAAGATAGTGTGCTTTTATCAAATGAAAGTGCTCCTGTACAAAGTAAGTCCCAAGATAAGTGCCTTGCTTAGCTTGCAGTTGTTGTTGTTGTTGTTGTTCTGGTTTTTGTTTCATGTGTTTTTCTGTAAAATTCTGGTGAATATGAAAACTCAAACACAAATCTGTTTACTAAAGTTAATGTTAGAGATCACAAAGTAACTTTATAGATTTAGCCTTGGAAAATGAAAATGAAAGATATCTGGAGATCTATATTTTATTACATGTACAATTATTCCCCAGAAGAATCAGACATGGTTAGAGACTGTTGATCAATACAAGTAACTAGTTTACAATCATTGTTCAGGATGAATGATAGAAGTCATTTCATTATAATTACATAATACTATGTCTGTTCTGACCCTATCTATTTAATTTCTCTCTACATATTCCAGGCCTTCCTCTGGGGTTGAGGAAGCAATAAATATTAGTGGGATGTGTCCTGGTCTCTCGGGAGCAGAAACTATTTGGTTTTATTCAGCACTGAATTCACACATTTGGGAGAGTGCTCTGTGAGAGCTCAGTGCATATATGAAATGAGTGACTCCTATCTGTCAAGGGAATCAAGTTCACAGCCTTCAAACTCTGCATTAACCCGAAAGCAGTCCTAATGTTCAATGCTCCAACAAAGAGAGAGAAAACATACAGTCTAAGCCACAGTGCAGCTTGCTGTGCAAATGGAACACTGTGTACTCTTCAGCAAACAACAACCTCAGTGGGGAGTAACAAAATTGAAAGGTGTGTCTTCAATGCTGCACATCGAGATTGTTTTACCCTTAAAGATAGAACTAATAGCCTCCCAGGAGCTCTGGTCTTCCTGCCTGTCTTGACACTGCACAAAGTCTCTGGCTACCCCTCTTCACAATACATACCAGACCTTGCTGAACTCCAGAGAGTTTTCTAGGTAGCATTTTTTTTTTTATTCTGCTTTCATTCAATTGGCTTTGGTTTTCCTGTGAACTTATTTTTTCTCATCAAACCTAACCTTCCACTTGATCAGTCACATCCCATCACTGCCTATCTTCATAATCCCTGGACAAAATGGAGTCAGAAATGCTTGTCATTGATAGGTAGCAAAAACATTGCTTAAAAAAAAGATCTTGCTCATGGCACAAACTGTGGATTGCATGTTTTGGTTTTAATCATCAATTATTATCTTGCTTCAATCAGTTATATCCCAAACCTAAGAGGAAAAAAACAAGCAACTCCTGGAAGTTATAGAGCTTGGATTTTATAGAAGAACTACATCTGATATGCACAGCTGCTCTGTGTTTTCAGCTTTCAGTTGGAGTTCAGTTAATTTCATTGCCATGCCTTCTTTCTTTGAAATGTTCTTTGGGAGAGTTCTGGGGACAGACATTCACTTTTTTCTCTTTTGGTGAGTGTTCTTGAGACTATTAAAACTTTTGTGTATAACATAAGCAAAATAGACCCAAATTATGTCAAAGGAAGAAGTTTAAACCCTTTGCTTCTATTAGCAACAACTGCCTGGCGCTGTGTATTTTGTACAGATCCTTTCCCATTCCACACATAACCTCTATATAAGGCAGATGCCAGGACAGAATTACAGAATTTACACAGAATAAAGTGAGTTTGGTGGAAGGATTGTTAGCACAATAATGTGCAATATCCACACCAGGACAGATTAGGTGAAAAGAAAAAGTGATATAAAGTCAGACATCAGAAAAGTGTAAGACAGAGATGGCCTAGAGATAAGAGCACTCACTTATCCATAGAGAGCTTAATGTTGCCATGGTGAACACTTTCAGAAATGACTAGTAGACACATGTACAGAGAGGATTCCAGGGGATCCTTTACTAGGTGGTTGTTGGTTCTCACATCTCTAAGCTTTGCCAAGAAAGACACATTCGGTCTGCACAGGTCAGCTCTCGGACTGCAAAGGGTGCAGAAGCAACACAGCTTCTGGGACAGGCCCAGATTTGGACTCTAGACATCTAGACACCTTCCACACCTAAGGAGAAGTGTCTGCCCAGGAGAGCTTTGCCTGACGGAGCTCGTGAGGGAGCCATCTTGGGTCACAGGCCCCCTCAGAGACCAGTCTGCGCAGGTCAGCTCACGAACTACAAAGAGTGACTGAGCAGACTGCAGAAGCAATACAGCCTCTGGGACAGGACCAGTTTCAGGCTCCAGACATCCGGGCATTTTCCCACCAGAGGGACACATTGCCCGGGAGGGATCTGCCTGTAGAAGCAGGTGAAGGAGCCATTTTAGGTTCTGGGTCCCTCAGAGACCAGTCTGAGCAGGGAAGCATGCAGGCAGCAGAGGCATCACCTCTTCTTGGACAGACCCTGTATCAGGCCTTCATCTTTAGCCAAGAGGCAGGTCTAAACACCAGACCTTTGTGCACCTTTTATGCAGGAGGAGAGCTTTCCAACAGAGACTACTTGGACAACTGAGACTCAGGAGAGAGCTGGACTCCCAGGACTGCTGACAAAGGCTAACAGAATTACAGGAGGAACAATCTCCAAGCAGAGGGAACTATAACAACTAACTCCAGAGATTAGCAGATGGTGAAAGGCAAACATAAGAATCTTAATAACAGAAACCAAGACCACTCACCATCATCAGAACCCAGCACTCCCATCTCAGCCAGTCCTGGATAAACCAACACAGCCAAAAAGCAAGACTCAGATTTAAATTCATATCTTATGATGCTGATACAGGACATAAAGAAGGACTTTAATAACTCATTTAAAGAAATACAGGAGGATACTGCTAAAGAGGTAAAAGTCCTTAAAGAGGAAACACAAATATCCCTTAAAGAACTATAGGGAGTAGATGAGAATGAAGATTTTCAAATTAAAGGGCCAATGAATATCTTAAACAAAATTATAGAAGAAAACTTCCCAAACCTAAAGAAAGAGATGACCATGAAAATACAAGAAGCCTACAGAACTCCAAATAGACTGGACCAGAAAAGAAATTCCTCCTGACACATAATAATCAAAACAACAAATGCACTAAATAAAGATGGAATATCAAAAGCAGAAAGGGAAAAAGGTCAAGTAACATATAAAGGCAGGCCTATTTGAATTGCACCAGAATTCTCACCAGAGACTATAAAAGCCAGAAGATCCTGAGCAGATGTTATACAGACTCTAAGAGAACACAAATGCCAGCCCAGGCTACTATACCCAGCAAAACTCTCAATTACCACAGATGGAGAAATCAAGGTATTCCATGATAAAACCAAATTCACACAATATCTTTCCATGAATCCAGCCCTTCAAAGGATAATAAAGGGAAAACAACAACACAAGCATGGAAACTGCACACTAGAAAAAGCAAGAAAATAGTCCTTCAACAAACCTAAAAGAAGACAGCTCCAAGAACAGAATCCCAACTTTAACAACAGGAAGCAAGAATTACTTTTCTTTAATTTCTCTTAACATCAATAGACTCAATTCCCCAATAAAAAGACATAGACTAATAGACTGGCTACACAAACAGGACCCAACATTTTGCTGCTTACAGGAAACTGACCTCAGGGAGAAAGACAGACACTACCTTAGAGTGAAAGGGTGTAAAACAATTTTCCAAGCAAATGGTCCAAAGAAACAAGCTGGAGTAGCCATTCTAATATCGGATAAAATTGACTTCCAACAAAATGTATCAAAAAAGACAAGGAGGGGCACATCATAGTCATGAAAGGTAAAAATCAATCAAGATGAACTCTCAATTCTGAATATCTATGCTCTGAATCGTAAGAGGAAAACTCATAGCCCTGAGTGCCACCAAAAAGAAACTAGAGAGAGCATACACTAAAAGCCTGACAGTACACCTAGAAGCTCTAGAACTAAAGGAAGCAAATTCACCCAAGAGGAATAGACAGCAGGAAATAATCAAACGCAGGGCTGAAATAAACCAAGTGGAAACAAAAAGAACTATTCAAAGAATCAACCAAACCCGGAGTTGGTCTTTGAGAAAATCAACAAGATAGAAAAATCATTAGCCAGACTAACTAGAGAGCACAGGGAGAGTATCCTAATTAACAAAATCAGAAATGAAAAAGGAGACATAACAACAGAACCTGAGGAATTCCAAAACATCATCAGATCCTACTAAAAAAGGCTATACTCAACAAAACTGGAAAACCTGGATGAAATGGACAACTTCCTAGACAGATACCAGGTACCAAAGTTAAACCAGGAGCAGATTAACAATCTAAACAGCACCATTTCCCCTAAAGAAATAGAAGCAGTCATCAATAGTATCCCAACCAAAAAAAGCCCAGAACCAGATAGGTTTAGTGCAGAATTCTATCAGGCCTTCAAAGAAGACCTAATTCCAACTCTCCTCAAACTATTCCACAAAATAGAAACAGAAGGTACTCTCCCCATTCATTCTATGAAGCCAAAGTTACTCTGATACCTAAAACAGAAAGATCCAACAAAGAAAAAGAACTTCAGACCAATTTCCCTTATGAATATAGATGCAAAAATATGCAATAAAATCCACGCAAACCAAATCCAAGAACATATCATAATAATCATCCATCATGACCAAGTAGGGTTCATCCCAGGGATGCAGGGATGGTTTAATATAGGAAGTCCATCAACATAATTCACTATATAAACAAATTCAAAGAAAAAAAACCACATGCTTATTTTGCTAGATGCTGAGAAAGCATTTGACAAAATCCAAAACCCTTTCATGATAAAAGACTTGGAAAGATCAGGAATTCAAGGCCCATACCTAAACAAAATAAAAGCAATATACAGCAAATCAATAGCCAACATCAAAGTGAATGGAGAGAAGCTGGAAGCAATCGATTAAAATCAGGGACTAGACAAGGCTGCCCACTTTCTCCCTACCTATTGAATATAGTACTTGAAGTCCTAGCCAGAGCAATTGGACAACAAAAGGAGATCAAGGGGATACAAATTGGAAAGGAAGAAGTTAAAATATCACTGTTGCAGATGATATGATAGTATATATTCGGGACTCCAAAAATTCCACCAGAGAACTCCTAAACCTGATAAACAGCTTCGGTGCAGTAGCTGGATATAAAATTAACTCAAACAAATCAATGGCCTTTCTCTACACAAAGGATAAAAGGGCTGAGAAAGAAATTAGGGAAACAACATCCTTCACAATAATCACAAATACTATAAAATACCTTGGTGTGACTCTAAATAATGAAGTGAAAGATCTGTATGAAAAGAACTTCAGGTCTCTGAAGAAAGAAATTGCAGAAGATCTCAGAATATGGAAAGATCTCCAATGCTCATGGATTGGCAGGATTTATATAGTCAAAATGGCTATCCTGCTGAAAAAAATCTACAGATTCAATGCAATCCCCATCAAAATTCCAACTCAATTCTTCAAAGAATTAGAAAGGGCAATTTGCAAATTCATCTGCAATAATATAAAACCTAGGATAGCAAAAACTATTCTCAACAATAAAAGAACCTCTGGGGGGAATCACCATGCCTGACATTAAGGTGTACTACAGATCAATTATGATAAAAAAACTTCATGGTACTGATACAACAACAGACGTGTAGATCAATGGAATAGAATTGAAGACCCAGAAATAAATACACATAGCTATGGTCATTTGATCTTTGACAAGGAAGCTAATACCATCTAGTGGAAAAAAAGACAGCATTTTCAACAAATGATGCTGGCACAACTGGCAGTTATCATGCAGAAGAATTTGAATTGATCCATTCTTATCTCCTTGTACAAAGCACAGGTGTAAGTGGATCAAAGACCTCCACAAAACCAGAGACACTGAAATTTATAGAGGAGAAAGTGGGGACAAGCCTCGAAGATATGGACACAGAGGAAAAATTCCTAAACAGAACAGCAATGGCTCATGCTCTAAGAGCAACAATTGACAAATGGGACCTTATAAAATTGAAAAGCTTCTGTAAGGCAAAAAACACTGTCAATAAGACAAAAAGGCCACCAACAGATTGGGAAAGGATTTTTACCAATCCTAAATTTGATATGGGACTAACATCCAATATATACAAAGAGTTCAAGAAGCTGAACTCTAGAAATTCAAATTTAAAAATGGGGTACAGAGCTAAACAAAGAATTCTCAACTGAGGAATACCAAAGGGCTGAGAAGCACCTGAAAAAATGTTCAACATCCTTAATCATCAGGTAAATGCAAATCAAAACAACCCTGCGATTCTACCTCACACCAGTCAGAATGGCTAAGATCAAAAATTAAGGTGACAGCAGATGCTGGTGAGGATGTGGAGAAAGAGGAACACTCTTCCATTGCTAGTGGGATTACAAGCTTGTACAACCACTCTGGAAGTCAGTCTGGCAGTTCCTCAGAAAGTTGTACATAGTACTACCAGAAGACTGGTAACAAGGACACATGTTCCACTATGTTCATAGCAGCCTTATTTATAATAGCCAGACCCAGATGTTCCTCAACAGAGGAATGGATACAGAAAATGTGGTACATTTACACAATGGAGTACTACTCTGCTATTAAAAACAATGAATTTATGAAATTCTTGGGCAAATGGATGTATCTGGAGGATATCATCCTTAGTGAGGTAACCCAGTCACAAAAGAAGTCACTAGATATGCACTCACTGATAATCGGATATTAGCACGGAATCTTAGAATACCCAAGATACAATTTGCCATACACAAGAAAATCAAGAAGAAGGAAGACCAGTGTGTGGATACTTCATTCCTCCTTGGAATAGGGAACATATTACCCATGAAAGGAGTTACAGAGACAATGTTTGGAGCTAAGGCGAAAGGATGGACTATCCAGAGACTACCCCATCAGGGGATCCATGCCATAATCAGTCACCAAACCCAGACACTATTGAATATGCCAGCAAGATTTTGCTGAAGGGACCCTGATATAACTGTTTCTGTCTCGTATGAGGCTATGCCAGTGCCTGGCAAATACAGAAGTGGATGCTCCCAGTCATCTATGTGATGGAATACAGGGCCCCCAATGGAGAAGCTAGAGAAAGTGCCCCAGGAACTGAAGGGCTCTGCAATCCTAAAAGAGGAACAACAATAAGAACTAACCAGAATCCCCAGAATTCGTGACTCTAGCTGCATATGTAGCAGAAGATGCCTAGTTGGCGATCATTGGGAAGAGAGGCCCCTTGGTATTGCAAACATTATATGCCCCAATACAGGGGAACGCCAGTGCCAAGAAGTGGGAGTGGGTGTTTAGGGGAACTTGGGGTTAGGGGGTAGAGGGAACTTTTGGGATAGCATTTGAAATGTAAAGAAATTATTTTTTAAAAATCTCAAAAAATTAGAAAGACACATTCAAGTTCAAATAAGTCTTTTATCTTTAAAAACAAACAAACAAACAAATAAATAAATAAATAAATAAATAAATAAATCTCTAACAAAATTAACCAAGCAGATCCCCCAGAGGTCCCAGGGACTAACCCATCAACAAAGGAGTACATATGGCTCCAGCTGCATAAGTAGCAGAGGATGACCTTGTTGGACATCAATAGGAGGAGAGATCCAGGGGAGGGAGGATGTGTTAGGGTGTTTCCAGAAGGGAGGAAAACCAGGAAAAAGGATAACATTTGAAATGTAAATAAAGAAAATATCCAATATAAATAGATAGATAGATAGATAGATAGATAGATAGATAGATAGATAGATAGGTAAATAAATAAATAAATAAATAAATCTTCTAAAAAGAATGCTCTACTTGATATATGATAAATTTTATTTTTCATAATTTTGAGGCTTGTGATGTGATAAATGACTTAAAATCTAAGTAGTTTATATGTAGATAAACCACCACCAGCTGTGTGCATAAAAAATGTGGTACATATACACAATCCGATATTATTCAGGCCTACACATTAAAATCCTGTGGTTTATAGAAAAATGGATAAACCTACAGGATATTAAGAAAAATAAGCCAGGCACAGAAGGACAATAGTCCATGTGATTTTGATTATATGTGGATGCTGAAAATGTTTATCTCATACTAGTGGCAAGTATAGTAGTGATTGCAAAAGACAGGAAAGATCACAGGTAGAAAGAAAGGAAGAGTCTGATTAATGGGTACAGTGCTACAATTGGGATCAAAGAATAGGCTATACAATGAGTTAAAAATGACCTAAATGTTATAATCATTAGAAGGGAATTTTAAATGTTCTCACTACAGAGAAACAATAAACTATTAAGGTGATGCATATGCTAAGCCTGATAGGATAATTATAAATTGTATAGCAGAACCCATATTCACGTTTGAAATCATTTATACGTCAACTGAAAATAAAATGTGTTTTAATACTATGATGATTTAGTAGAATACTAGTATTGTGTTCTCCCCCAGGGCCAATTTAGCCACATGTTCTTATCCTTTTAACAGTGACAAATAGGAATTACAACTCAGGGTTTAGAGTCAATCAGAAAGCGGTCAGTTACCCCCATAACACTCAGGTCAGTATTGCTTCCATGAGGTCTTTATCAGAGCCACCATCATGACCAAATTAACATCTTCAGTGCCTTGGATTTTATTTATCTTCATTGTATTTGTGCTTTGGCCTGGAAGACACTGTTCTTAAAGTGCATTGCATTATTCCAACGTGGGCCTTCATTATATATTTTCCAATCTTTTCCTGTGCATCTGTTCTCTGAAACCCTAAACTCTTCTTTGGATTCCAAAGCCAAGACTGAGGCAAAGCACAAACTCTAATGAATCTATAAATAAATAAACAAATAGAGAGAAACTATAAAAAGAAAACTGAATCAAGATCATTTGGGTAGTTTTCAATCTCCAAAAATGTTGTGGAAATGCTTTTATTATTCCACATCTAGAAGCTTTCAATCCAGTAATAAACTAATTTATCTTCTTTAATAGCTACATCAATAACATCCATACTGTAAGGGGTTCCTATTCCATCTAAGAGATAATTTTAAATGACATGAGCAGTATACTATCAAGAAACTGTGTGTCTTCCAGATTTCCATATGACTCAGGGGTAGAAGGGGAATGAGCTCAATGCATACTGAGACCACGTTTACTTAAGTACATGAAATTACTATACCTAAGATTTTACTTATCGTCAGAGTACAATCTCCTTAATCACACATCAGATTTTAAATCACAAGTCTGAAACTCAGCTTTACATCTGGCTATATAAGTTGTCAGAATACTAAATTTATGGACTTTTACACACTCTTTTGAGACAACTAAGATCTTTCTATAATTCATAATTCTGTTTTTTTAATGGGCTAATGTCTTAGACATGTTGGGTCCAGTTTTAAGAAACATTATGAACAGTAAATAAACCCCAATGGATTTCAAAATTGATCCATTTTCTGTAAAATTGTCCTTATGATATTCTTACATCATGATGTAAGACCTGAGGCATTGTGGGTACGTATGTGCCAGCATGCTTCATGTGAATTTGTAAGCACAAGTCTGGGGGCTATGTGCAGTGGGTTGGCCTAATGCTGCTTGTATTCTTTTTTTTGTTTATTTTTTAATTTTTTCATGATTATGGGTTAAATATCTTTTGATTTTTAGATATTTTCTTAATTTACATATCAAATGCTATCCCAAAAGTTCCCTCTACCCTCCCCCCACCCTTCTCTCCTACCCACCCACTCCCGCTTCTTGGTCCTGGCATTCCCCTGTATTGGGGCATATAAAGTTTGTAATACCAAGGGGCCTCTCTTCCCAATGGTGGCCGACTAGGCCATCTTCTGCTACATATGCAGCTAAAGACATGAGCTCTGGGGGTACTGGTTAGTTCATATTGTTGTTCCTCTTTTAGGGTTGCAGACCCCTTCAGTTCTTGGAGTACTTTCTCAAGCTTCTCCATCGGGGGCCCTGTGCTCCATCATATAGATGACTGTGAGCATCCACTTCTGTATTTGCCAGGCACTGGCATAGCCTCATATGAGACAGTTATATAAGGGCTGCTTGTATTATAATGCTAATCTGGGGACCCAAGGCTGTTTGCTCCAAAGATAAGAGAGTCCAGAGGTAATACACTGAGTGACTCTGCCCCAGTTGACTGTGATTGGTGAATAAAGATGCCAACAGCCAATAGCTGCGAAGTTGGGAGGAAGAGAAATAGATGAGGTTGGGTTTTAGCAGCCTTAGAGAAAGGAGAACAGGAAGAGAAGCCACAATTAGACCAAAGAAGAACTGTTGTGTGTAATTTTAATTAATCCACACTTACTCCAGCTAGGTGCTAGTGGTCTCACCAAGTTCCCATGGCTAGCTTTGCCAAGCCTCTCAGGTCTCTGTTTGTTCTTTGCCTGGTGCAAAAGCCTTCTCACCCAGCTCCCATGGCTAGCTTACACTTTTCCCATAAACACTGGGAGCTGCTATCTCTCTACACTGACCATCCACTCCTGTGGCTGGCTCTGATGACCGCCAACGACCTACCTCTATGGCCTGTGCGCTCCCTCTTGCCCATTTGAATCGTTGCAAATGGAAAACAATAGACAATATTTAAATTCAGCCAAATGTCACAACATCTGGGCTTGGAATCTATTGTCATAAACTCATCAGTTATTCTAGGTTATGTGGCCCTGTGAGTGAGTCAATTGGGGCTAAGACCAGCCCAGACGAAACATAGTAAGTAATAGCTTGAATTAACAATAGAAAGGTAGATTCTAACAGCATGGAGGGTAGGTAATTGCCCAGCTATTGTGCTGCTTAAGGCATATTAAAATATAAAGGTTGTATGTATGTGTCTTTCATTTGGGAACATAAACAGTCTAAGGTGGGTAGAAATCCTGCACCAGAATTACTTTATTTTTCATTAATTTTTTTTTTACAATAGCTCTGCTTGCCAGTGGGGGCTGTGGAGGCTAGACACTCATGTCAGCTGTCTTGTTCATCGCTTCTTCACCTGGTTCTTTTGAAATGGGTAATCTCACTGATTTGGAATTTCCCTGTTTCTTCTAGTCTGTCTTACCCATGAGCCTATGGACTCTTTCCCTCTAAAGCATCTAGATGTCACATCCACCTTTTACATGGATGCTGGGGATCTCAACACAGGTCTTCATACTTGCTCAGTGTGGTGGCTCTTTTGGGCTGTCAACTTGACTATATCTGGAATTTTTAAAAAACCAAAAATGGAAGACACACCCGTGAGAGATTTTTGTTTAATTTGAAGTATGAAGATCTATTTCTAATCCAGATCTTTTGAGCCAGGGAAAGACATACCTTTAATCTGGATCTTGAGGCAGAAAGACACACCTTTAATCCAGATTGTTTGAGATAGGAAAACCCATCTCTAATCTGGACCATACCTTCTGCTGGAAGCCTATTTTGGAAAAATGGAAGCTCTTGCTCTTTGCCTGCTCACCCTCACCTTGCTAGAAGTCTATCTTTTCACTTACATTAGAGCCTACTTCTTTGGTATTCCAGCATATACTGAACACTAGCAGAGACATCCAGCCTTTAGGACTCAGTAGCTACTGGATTCTTGGACTTTCCATTCATAGGCAGCCATTGTTGGATTAGCTTGACTACAGCCTGTACGTCATTCTAATAAATCCCTTTTACACATACATATATGCATGCATACATACATACATGCATGCATGCATACAGAGAGAGAGAGAGAGAGAGAGAGAGAGAGAGAGAGAGAGAGAGATTCATCCTGTAAATTCTGTTACTCAGTAGAATCCTGACTAGTAGTACACACAGTAAGCCCTTTACTAACTTATGTCCTCTGTTGTCCCAGACGTTTTTTATTCTTTGCTTTTAGCTCCTCATTCTATGCTCAGATTTTAGGACATATTCCAAATTCTGACGACTAAAAACACAGATGCTAGAGGAAGCAGACATGGATTTTGGTTCTGGCATTACCATTTGTTGACTGTTTTCCTGAAAAAATTAGAATAAAAATTTTCTTCTCACATGAGTGACAGAAGAGGGGTATGTGTGTGTTAATTTAGAAAATTCCACTTACAGCTGTTGCAGAACACAAAGTTACTGAAGACAGTGGCTTAATGAACAAGTACAGATGTAAGGTTGCAAACTCAGGTTTGCAGATGGTCATATTTTGACATTTTTTCCTTGCTGTGACAGAAATAGGTTAAAGAATCTACAATTTTTAAAGAAATAACAGATTTGACAACATTTAGCTCCTGTCCCCACCTAAGAATTTCATCATTGATCATTACAAGGAGCAAGCCTCTGGCTTTTATATTAAAATCCTCTTCATTTTATAGTTGCTTTTTAACTAAATAAACAAACAGCAAAATGAAGAAATCCTGCCAGTGTGGCACAGTTGGAGGGTGTTTCCTAACACAGAGAGAAGCTTGAGATTTGCTGTGTCAAGCCTGAAAACCAGCACAGAGCTCCTGGGTTAGTCAGCAGCATACGGTGAGCCAGTTCTGGGAGTTGTGAGGCTCAACAGAGCAGCAGAAGCTGTCTGGGAAGCTGGCAAAGCCAGCGACTCCCATCTGCTGCTCTCTACACTGTCCCAAATGCACAGGTCAAACCACAGCTCAGAGAGGATCACCCTTTTCAGGCAATTCCACATTGTCTTTAGAAGTAAAGGTACGAGTGCAGAGGTGGTTTTGGGAGCAGCGGGTCAGCAGTTGCCCCCACGGGCAGGATCCGAAAACTCCACCCCACCGGAGGCTGGGCCTCTCCCAGCCAGAGCACCCGCCACCACGCCATCTTTCCTCTGAGCCCAGCGGACACAGCTAGGGACACCCCAGGACTTTAAGATCGCCGTGGGGTTACGCGTGAGTGCAGTGCAGAGGTGGTTTTGGGAGCAGCGGGTCAGCAGTTGCCCCCAGGGGCAGGAACTGAGAACTCCACCCCACTGGAGGCTGGGCCTCTCCCAGCCAGAGCACTCGCCACCCCGCCATCTTTCCTCTGAGCCCAGCAACTCCAGGACTTTAAGACCACATCAGGAGCTCAGGGCCCGGGCCTCAGGCTCTGTGCACTCTCTTAGGCTCTTTCGGGACTCCCCAAGATATCTCTGGAAGTGAGGTGAGCAGGGGAACACAGCCTCTGTTCCGGC